>JAYKKI010000136.1:1677500-1697500 GCA_039881145.1 Druceiella hillmani
CCATCGGCGGTCCCCTATTTTGTATGAGGTGGGATCGGCCGTGAGAAAATCTGGATGGAAATGATGGGAATAGTCTGCCCGAAGGCGAGCTTCAAAACACAAATATAAAAATATTTCTCCATAAATCGAAAAGTCTTTACACGTTTAATACATCTTTAACATATATTTATGACTATTTTCCAATGCAATTTTAACACCACAACTAAATGGAATATAAATTACAAACTGCGTTATAATTTTTTAGGTGAAATTATTCATTATACGACACCCTTCATGTGGCTCTAGTTATTAAGCACCATTTGTGCGATTAACCCTTTCATTAACATTGGTACACTAGATACCTAGGCAGCACTGTATTATATTTATTTCAATCTTGGGTCTGTTTATGTTCGTGTAAGTTGTGTATGTTCTGTGTATCTTGTCCCAATCTCATAGATTTTATCAATCAATATTTTTTAGTATTAATTTACAATATCTTATATATCAAAATATTGGAAAATTATATCTCCTTCAACTTTGATAAATATCACTAAGACCACTGGGAATGACTTTGAACATTCGTCTTACAAACATTTTAAGATTGTTTTAAACTTTGACACTCTGGTTGACTTTCTCAGAATAAGCATATATTTAATTGTAGGGTCATCATTAATGTGGATATTCTTGGAATTTCAATGATGTCAACATTGACACACACACAATATATATATATATATATATATATATATATATATATATATATATGTATATATATATATATATATACATATATATACATACACACACACATACATGTATATAAATATCGAAAAGCATAGATTAGTATTTCACGCATATATATTGATACTTGCCGGGCTAATATTAAGAGGAAAATATAACCACGAAATGGAACTTCTTTTCTGGAACTCATTCATCAGGTTATCAAGAAATTACATTATGTAATTTCTTTAAATCCATGTGGCCACGGTTAATTTTAAGTTTGAGTTTGCTGAAAATAAATTCAATCATTACATTTATTGTGTGTTATCTATTCATATGAAGAAAAATTCCTCTAAAATAAATGGACTAAATTATAAATATCTATTTCAGGTCTCATCTCCAGGTTAATTGGTGATATACAATACTTTCGCAATCGCATTCATAAATCTTCATGGGTCATTATTTTTCCTTGGTTTTCTGCATGGCCTTATTACATATTCATTGGCCATAATAGTCCATTAGCGAACCGGTCCAGATTTATTTACTTACGTTTTATCGTGGCACTCCTTATCACCGCTACCATCCTTTAGGCTCCAAAGTCTACAACATTAGGGTTCACCTCCTCCGTGGTATGGTCGTCATTTTGTCCATCGTCTTCGTCCCCCATCATTAAGGTCTTCATTTGGAACCCTGGACAGAGGTATCGTACTATAGTCTGCGATTCCGGGTCCCGTCTGATTTCTGCCACCTCTCGTTCTCGCCTAATAAAATCCTCGCAACAAGGAAAAACCTTAGTAGAAAGTGGCTTTGTCCTTCCTTAAATTGGATGACGAGTATCGTATGGCTCCAAAACTAAGGATTGTTGTTTGCACACTACTACTAAATATTTTTACTCGGTTTTTGTCAATAAAGGTTGGTCGTATTTATGCACTTTTCTTCATCCAAATAATACCTAGATATAACCACCGAAAAATATACAAACTTTTGCAGCCGAAATTCAATAAAAGGGATAGATGAATAATAATAATAATAAAATGAGTTCATATTCAGATTATGAAGTGCATTTCGCCGCCACTGGTTTATCGATGTTTACTCTATGCCTAGTCGCAATTAAATGAAACTAGTGATGTAGTAAATTGTACTTCAGGTGGGTTCTTAGCAAAGATCTTTGCTAACAGCCCACCTGAAGATGTTGTAATACAATGAAACCTATGCCTAGGTCATGGTAAAGACCTTAGACCTTAGTTTCATTTAATTGTGAATAATGAATTTCTACAAAATTAACCCAAATATATTCAATCCATGCCAAGTATTAAACAAAAATATAAATAGCGACTTTCATTAATAATCTTCGATCATCATAATTTAGGTTAGGTTAGGTAAGGTTGATTAGATTAGGTTGGGCAGTAACCAAGTTTCTTAATTAATTTGCACTAAAGTAATCCATAGTAAATTAATTAAGGAGACGCGTCAAAATTCACTATCGCTGTGAAACTTAAATACAAGCATTTAAGTAAATGCAATGCCATTTAAATAACCAAGAAAATAAAAAAAAATTAACTCCTAGATAGCTATGATAGGATTGCTCTACCAACATGTACTTAAGAATTCGTTCTCGAGAGGAGCGTGCATTCGACCATTACTCATTACAGAGCAATTGCTGGAGTTGAGCCACTCAACTCTGTCATTGCCTAAGATGTTAATATGCATGTACAACTAAGTCATGTTCACATTACTTAAGTTAATTACAACAAATATGCCATCGGTTAGATGATGACCTATTTGATTCCGTATTCTCACTTATGGCTCAAGATTGATATACGCAAGCCTCATCAACAGGACAAGGATCATAACATAATCAAGGGGGTTACTATCCCTATCGTTGTGATGGCGTGATATAATGCCAATATCGTGGTAATAAAATTATCATAAATCACATGCTATGCTAATAATAGCCACACAGTTTTTATTTATCCAATATTTATATACGACTTGATAATGTATTCCAGACAATTTATTCGTTTTTTTTCATGTTTGAAATACAGCTGAACGTTGAAGAAACAGATGTATAACTTAGTCGTTGTCGAATATTCTTTGTTCATTGGATCTTTGGAAGTGAAATTAGCAGTTGGTAAAAAAAAAAAATACTTTTTTCTTTGATGACAGTCAATGTATCAGTTTAATATTATTTTATTCATACCCGTTCTACCAGTGGCTATAGTATCAATATGTATTATTCAGTTAGGTTCATATTACTCTGTTTAATTTTAAAAAACGTAAATACGTTCGATTTTGATCAATATTTAATGAGCGAAGTTAAACCGAAAGTTAGTAAACAATGCTACGAAGACTTAGTAAAAGCAGATAAGAACTTAAGGGAATTTACAATTCAGGCGGTATCGGGTGAGTTTTAGAAAATATTTATTTTAACGAAATATAACATTATATCAAATACATTCAATCAACATTTTCATATTTATTTACATGTTGTTTTAATATTGTGAAAGATCCATATTTATATTATATTGAACAGTTAAGGAACTTAAAATATAATATAGTCGGTATAATAAAAATATAACAAAAACACTAAAATATATGGTAATGTGAAAATAACTTAGTTTAATATTTCGATTGCGATTTCTTTTCCAAGTAATTATTGCTTCTTGACAAATTTCAAATAAATAGAAGATATTTGATTAACGCGTATATTTACAAGAGGCCTTTAAATGTAGAAATGTAGTAGGTATTCATTGATAATATGTGTATATTATTAATGAATACTATCGAGAATAACGATTATCTTTGTGTTTAACTAGTTTCAAAATTAGAACAATATTACACGAAATACTATTGATAAATTGTTTGCTCGGAATCGCAGAAACATATTGGAATTGAGTATCAGATGATTATAAATCGTTGGCGTTTTTATAAAAAAGTTTATTATAAATCAAAGTTATTCGTTTTTTTATCGTGTTTAGGCGCATTTTGTTTCTTAATATGTATATTAAGTGGTGATTAAATTCATTTCTATTTTTACCTATCAAGTTGTGGTGCTTTATTTCATTAAAGTTCCGTACATTGAAAAGGAAAACCAGAATTCTTATAAGACCAATTACGTATCTGTCAATCACTATCAATTTTTTTACAAATGGTTTGATGCAGAAATTTTAAATTCTGCATAGTAATAGATACTATATTAACTCACATAGTCTGCAGTTTACAGTTTAAAATGTTTATGTGGTAATTTTAGAGTAGCAAATTAAATATTTTATTAACTTGTTTAGTGTAGTATATCGTATGGGGTAGAGTTTAAAGGGTAGTGTACGTTATAAGGAACTCAATAATATTTTTTTTATATTTGAAGTGGCATACCCTTACTGCATGTGAACTGAAATATGCAAAAAAAATTATTTTGCACACTTTTGATTATTTCTGAAACTACTGAACCAAAGTTATGAAAGGTGATAAAACTTGATTAGATGAATACAGCAACCGTAAGGGGAGCATCCTATATTTCTTAGTTTTGAGAAATTTACCGTATTTTTACGCATGTACAAATATATTTACACGTTGAAATATAATGAATATATTTGTAAGTAATTTGAATGTACAGAAAATTCAATATGCAACCCTCACAGTGCAAATTGTATCTGCACTTAACAGGTTTCTGTCCTAATATTATTGATATATCCTCAAAATCGTGGTCCACTGAGTGCTTAAAGAACTTCGTTGTTTTAATTTCAGTAGCACAGAGTACAGGTCAAAACAAAATCGGAAGAAAAAGTCAGGAAGTGGCAACTCAACAGCAAGCGTAGAGTTCCCCATCGAGATAAATGTATTCCCAGTTATGAAAAATTGTGTGATGCTGAGAAAAGGGTATCACCTGCATATAAAACAATTATTCGAACAGAATGAAAAATAATCCACAAAAAAAATAATAGGAAAATTGTCAAAATTCTCCTAAAAAAATGAAAATATTATTTGGCAGAATAGTTTTAACATTATTTAATTTCAAAAATGTTTCTTCAATAAATGTTGCTGTAGCTGCGTTTCCAAAAATATGTTATTAACTCGATAATTTCAATTCCACAAATTGAATTATATGCAGCCATTTTCTCTAAAGTAATTTTAAACAGAATCGAATTGTAAGAAATGACGTTCTGTACTTGCCAAAATGTCAACTTTTTTTAGGTTTAACCAAAGTTACACTTTGGTAGAGTACAAAATAATGTTTATAGATAATTATAACGAGCAATTATATTAGAGAGAATTATATTGAGAAATATATGAGAGAATTATATTGAGTAAATTAGTAGTGTTTTTATCTATTCTTTATTTACGCAAATAATAAATTTCTATCACAAGTTTATTAGGAATAGTGATTGATGATTATTTAAAAAGAGTATTTATCTATTTTCTATGCATAAAATGAGATGAAACAGAAACATTTGAGGAGTTTAGCAATGAAGTATAAAACAAATGAAACTATGATACCAACTGTCTTCGCTCTGATAATGGACTCTATTACACTAACAAACATTTTTGTGAGTTCCTAAAAGGTTATGAAATTATACACTAAAAAATCACATCCTAAGAGACTGAAATTGCAGAAAGCACCAACAAAAACCCTGGTCGAAAACGCAGTGTCTACTACTAGACGCTAAACTACCAAAACAATATTAGACATAATTAGTACCCACGGCTGTTTACTTGACCGGTAGAAACCTGTAGAAACTCCAAAAGAAGTGAAGTCATGGCAAAAACCAAAGACTAATTATCTGAAAGTTTTAAAGTTTTGAGGCAATGATTCATATACCGAAAGGAAAGGTAATAAAACGGAATACTAGAGCAAGAAAAGTAATTTTCATCGAATATTGCGTAACCACAAAACGGTGCTAATTCGTAGCATCCAATTCAGAACAATAATGAAAACCAGAGTTGCAGTATGTTCGGTGAACTCGACCGAATCCAAATATGAGTCGTCTTTATTTATCATTCCCTACAGTTATTGTAAAACGTCAGAGTTCATATATGTTACCGTGACTGTAAATCGCATCGGAAAAACATGTTTTAAGATAAGTCTTTATCGAATTATACACTCATCTATAATACGCACCGAAACTCCAGCACCTTCAAATATAACAATGAGACCAAGGAGCAAATAGATGCATTCCCAAACAACTGAACAAAACGGCTAGTTGTGCTACAGAAAAGTTTATTTGGGATCTTACTCGACTGCACAGAAACAATAGATAAATTAAGTGCGATAAATAGAATTAAAAACACGCAAACATATATAAACATTAAATAATAATATGTAAAACAGGGATTTAATTACATTGCTATTAACTAAAATCGTGTATTATAACAATCAGTACGCTGATATTTACATAAGGGCCTTACCAGAACAAAATTTAGATTCGTAAAAGAAAAACTGGGTGTCAGAGCCTAATACCACTGTGTAATTCTATGTCTGTAATTATCTATCTTTTATTTTGCAATAAGTTGTACTCCATTTATTGTAATTTTATGAGTAGTTTTAGTTCCCGTATTTTTATGTTGGCAGAGATTACGTCCTTCAGGAAGATGCTAATTAGGTGGGAATGTTAAAGTATTGATAATAAGTATTTATACATATATATATATATATATATATATATATATATATATATATATATGTATATATATATATATATATATATATATACATGTATATGTATATATGTACATATATATATATATATATATATATATATATATATGTACATATGTACATATGTATAATTGACAGAAGTTGCATTGATTTTTTTATTCTATTATACTAATTGGAAAAAAATATAATTATAAATAAACTTATTTGGCAAAACCAAATCGCGCATAATGTATCTTTTAAAAGTGATTGAATAAGTATTGATATTTATTTTTAAATCTCTTTTTTAATTTTTTTGAAAAAGTTTATTTTTTTGTTATAACGCGACAATGATGTCTTAAATATAATTCAACATCATATAATAAATTTGTAGGTTGAGCGGGAATCGCATACTGAAATATATAAAATATAAAATAAGCATGTTAAGTACGAGTTGATCTCGCGCTATGAGGGTTTCGTACACAGGTAGTCAATTATGAACATTTAAGGATATACAGTATTTTATCTTAATTTATTTAGGCTCTGACTATCGTAAACACTTCTTTTTTAAGTTCACATAATTTTATGCGTAATTTTTAAATTAAAATTATAATAATTTTAGTTATTACAATCTACCAGACTATATGATTGTATTTAAATACCACCGGTGTACCGGTGTGTTTCGACAGAGCTTAATGAAAAATGTTTAAAAATATATAGAAAAAAAATTGTTCTTTGCATTGTGAGAAATATGTTTTGTCATAAGGCTTTTGCTGCAAAACAAATGGTCTAACATTTATAAGGAGAACCATTAAATTGTTCATAAAAATTAGTCGTGGCAGCATTTTTCAATCTTGAAAATTTTGGTTCAATCTATACTTAATTCTAAAGTGAAAGATTTGCTCAGAAATTTCTGAGCGATCTTCTTGGTGGTAAAAGTGGGGGGCAGCAATTTATAAGTCTAAATGCATAACATGTGTTGTTGAGCCCTCAACAGAAACTCGACAGATTATTTTTTTATTTCCCAAGTGAAACCGCCGAATCAAATTTGAAATATTTATATTTCACGTTTATAATTGGCCAAACATACTATAACTATGTGTTGAATTATAATTTTGTAACAGACGGATGTACTGACGAATACCGAAATGATTCAATTAATGTTTTGTTTTTGGCGAATTTGCCAAGGAACATTAAAAAAATTCTTAGACTGTCATTCCTGGATAAAAGACTTCATCTGGCACACCCATTTAATAAAATAATGAAAAAATATGTGTGGGAAAACACAAAGTTATTTTTGTGGAGTTTCAATGAACTTTTTGGAGACCTACCTACATGTCATAAGTCGACTGACTATTACTCGCAGTGTCTACTTAGCTGCTATGATTTTCCTTTTAATTTTCCAATATATAGTACTTCTTGTGAACATTTTTAAAGTATTGAAAAATAACGATTTAACTGATAGCTGTCTCTATCCCACCAATAACTCTAGCATACGTGATTACATTCAAGTTTTATAATTTTTTAAAATTATTTCTGCATTGAAAAAGAGTTCATGACACAGCCAATGTTTTTTCAACGGTATCGTAAACAAAGCGGCGTAAAATAAAAAAATCGCCCCATTTTACAAAGAGCATACCTTGACAAAAATTAATCTTACCTTTGTAGGCATTCAAAAATATGTACAACCATGCCAAATTTCAGCATTATAGCACCAATAGTTTGCAAGTAAAATGGTTGAGACGCATCGAAACATAGACTAATCAACAGATACAGTAACATATAAGGATTCGATGAACTTTTCAGTTTGGATACCGAATTCTAAAAACAAGTATAAAGTAAATTAAATCAAAACTTTTAAACTTGAAGCCCATTTACTAGCGTAATCCTCACCGATTAGTCATAGATTCTTCCAAAGTATTGGTTTTGAATAGAAACTAGAATAATCCTAATGTATCGTAGCTTTAATGTGTTGTTACTTTGGTTATATGTACTTTAAAAGATAACGATGGGTGTATAACATGTAGTCTTTGGTATGTGGGTTCTATCTTTAACTGATAAATTTCATAATCAATGAATGGGCAAATATGCGAGTGATATTAGTATTGGAAGATAAATATAGAATTATCAGTCGCTCGGTTTTAGGTCTTATCAATGGTCAAGATAAATTAGTATTAAGAAATGAAATTGCTAACGAAAATTCGTAAATATTTATTATATAATTTTTTATATATAATTCGTAAATATTTATAATTCGCATCGACCTTATAAAATTAGTTTAGGAAATATTAGTAAAATGCTTACTTAATTTACGATTGCTTAAGTCACAACGGTATTTTTTAAACCTATATTTAATATGACTAATTTTTATTAGCATTTTTTTAACCAAAATGACTAATCTTGACAGGCTGGGATATAAAGACCCCAGGCTTGATAAACGGAACTCATGACTACACGGGAAATTATGAGGAATGCCTTGGCTCGAACTCCAACCCAATAGTGATGCAGTATTGCGTAGTCGACGTAAGTATCACTTACGGAGAAGAAATTCCTATAGCTTGTAACAAAAGTGACCGAGTGGATCTCAATACAGTAAGTAACGCTTCTATGGTATTTCGTGCATTTAAATGGTATGGAGAATAAAGTCAACAATTAATTTTGTTTTAGTGTTCATTCAATCACGTCTTAAAATGGAGCCTGTGTTCTGTTGGGTCTTGTAGCAAAGTCGATTTACGTGTGCTGACCGAAGTAATGTTACAGAAGTCTGAGATTGGCCGAGTTGGTTTGCCTTATAAAGTGTTTTTTCCGCCAGATGCCTGCCAGATTTCTACTAAGGCTCCGTTGCGTACAGACGCTATAGTCTTTTTGTAAGTAGCTAACAATTATTTTCACTTACTAAATAAACAGACATACATGTACACATATATATATGTATGTATATATATATATATATATATATATATATATATATATATATGTATATACATAAATGGATGTAAACCAAAGCGATAAAAAAGAACTTCATCTCGTAATATAATAGCCAATAAATTAATGCAGTCTCAGCAAGATTTAACACATTTTCTGCAACTACTTAGGTATTGTAAAAATTACGAGTAATCTAAATGCTGTTATAAAATATCAACTAAAAATTAAATTTCAAAATCTCCTGTATTGAAGTCTAGATGTATCCTATTTATGAATAAATTGTGTACCAACTTAAATCCGCAAATTTGCTATATAATGCACATAATTCTTTATTGATATTCCCATTGAAGTATTTTTTCAGATTTTTCAATGCAAAATAATAAAATAATCTACCAATAATCTATTATTTAAATTTGGAACATCAAAAGAAATGAAATGGAAGTTTCACTACCAAACAATATACGCTGTAAAAAACATACTTGTATTTTATTTCTATAGATGCCTGGTAGGTGTAATAGCTGCTATCGTCATCATCTGCACGGTTTGGCATTGGAGTTTCAACTGTAAGTCTGCTGACTCTAACGTGAAAGGTTCGTATAGATCACTCGTGTTTATGCATTTAATAAAGTATGGCAATGTTTTTTTTATCAACTTTTTGCGTTGAAATTTGCATTATTATTGGTCAATGTACAGGAATATCGTGTCACGTTAAAAGTAACGTTCCGCTTGAAAACTATGCTATAGATACATCTATATTACGGGAATTCATTTAGTGAATATACTCAGATATTAACACTAAGATTTTAAAATTTTTTTATGACTCGTCATATTTCGTCATAGCTCGTACAGTTCGTTAAAATCCTCGTTAAGAAGATATTTACGACTTAAAATTAAAAGAAACAGAGTTAGATAAATATGAATTGTAATTTTAACTAAAAAAAATTATTTGTATTTTAAGAATATAAATAAGAACAATTTCATGAGTAGTACTGGCAGATTAAATTTCTGCTTACATTTTTGAAGTTTGGTGATACAGGAATAAGTATGTTAGTTTCAATAAAGTCAGTAATAGTTGTTATATAATTTGGATTTTACCATTTGACATTTAATGAAAATCCCGTCAATACCCCGCTCGGCCCGCTCTCACTAGATATGCCATATATACGAGACCCTACGTGCAGTGTTTATGTTCTGATCTTAGAATCGGCAACGGTGCGCGAGCGCGATCGAATCAAATGATTTGATCAATCTCGAATTCTCACGAGCTACTCATATTTCTCGTGGAGGAACCCCTTCTTGTTGTGGGGTCTAGTTGGCGTTTGAACTACCTGAAAAATTATGCGATGATGATTTTAAGGACACACACGGACAAAGACGATAATGATTCTAAAGACACACACGGTGTTTTCATACCTCTCTCGATATGTTCATATAACTTGAGCTCCGCTTACATAATATTCTTCATAAATCAAAACCATGTCCGAAATTAGGAGCACCCGGCTATGAATAGTAACTATAAGAGAAAAAACACAATTCAATTTTTTGACAACACGTATCCTATATAAATATAGGATGTAATCCATTTTTATTCATAATCAAATATATATGAAATAAAATATCAAATAAATCAAATATATCAAATAAAATCTTTACTAATAATAATTAAAATTACACACAATTAAAACTGTGTTACGTTCTATCGATATCAAAATATGTTAGAAAGGATGAAAATTAAAAAAAATTAAATGAAGTAAATAAATCGAAACAGGGCGTGATGAATAACACGGCGAACTTTATAGCGTTTCAGCAAGCAGGATACCGAGGGACTGACGGAATTTCCCATTGTCTCCTCGCGTAGCGATATACATAGCAACAAACGAATTATTTCCCGTTTTTATCGCATATATTGAATTTATGATTAGGCGAATGTGACAGTCGTCAATAACTAAATTATTCACTTTCACGGAGGACTAATATCGTATTATGAGTCTTATGATTTAGGCATAAGAATTATTTTACTATTTTCCTGTGATCAATAAATAAAATATCTTAATGCCAATGTTTGATGTGACAACGTACTTTGGGCCAATGAATTTTTAATGAAAATTCACTATTTCTGTGACAAACTACTAAATTTTTTAATTTACCTTCGGTGTACGATTGAGAAACATCACCAAATATATGAAGATTCAATTAATGTCGAGTGATCAAGTCCACTTTAGCTAAAAGGAATCACCATGTAAATGAATTTAAAAAATAGCAACGGGAAAAGTATCTCACTGAAATAGGACTATTCCACTGATTCCTTTTGATGTTTCCGGAGAATTATATTATGTATTCTTTGGCCATTAAGGTAAAAAATGAATAATTTAAAACAAGATTGTTCTGAAAGTTTTTATAAAATTTAAATAAAAGATAAACATTTTATTCTTTAATGGTTTCATTCAAATTTAAAAACTTTCATGTTCTGTATTTTTTAAATAGTTTTATGAACATATAAATGAACTAAATAATTTTGAATTCAATATTTGTATGTCTTATCTTATTTGTCTTATTAGTAAAATATTAAGCAATTATACAGTAGTATTCTAAGTAAAACATTAATTAGAGAAGTTAGATGATTTCATGGAATTGGATACACATGGCAATTGTCTTTCTTATGATTGCTTGAAAACTGAAAGGAAATAATATTCCTTACTATTTAACTAACAGAGTAGAAATTAAATGTACCCTTCCTCAAGACTGAATTGAAAGTATTATATATGTGCTTTTATTAGAAAGAATATATTTCCATATAATAAATATGAAAAATCGCGCTCGAGATAAGTTTTGATTTTAATAATGATACGTTCTTATCAGAAGATGATTATTTTTTATTGATTTGCAGATAAATTAAAATTTATTCAAATTCCACGCGTCCTTGCAGTAGATGCTTAATTTGTATCGTTATATGTTGAAAAATATCTTAATAGTGGATCATGTTCTCAGTAACGTTTTCAATTTCATTGCATAAATCGGATGATCTTTTGCAAAATGTCTTACCCCATTTTATAATTTGGTACAAAACGGTTACACGCTACCGATTTGTTTTTAATATCATCAGCTTAAAGTAAGAGCACATGCTTCTGTTCTGTTGTGTACACCTTATAATATTGTGGTATCCAGGATATCAACTTGACTTTTTAAAAACGAGAGAAGTTGTATTGTTGAATATAATGATTATTTATATTTTCGATGCTACTGTTTCTTATTAGGAAAAATGGATTGAAAGTAATGAAAAAGCATCTATTGCACCATATTTAATGTAACTTCAATTTTTTACGTCATTTTTAACTTACATTCCTGATTAATTTGTATACTTCCTTGTAGTTAACATTTTATTAACTAATTTTTGGCATTACTTTTCACTTCTCTTCTTTTGGTTTGATCGTGTATATCAAACAAAATCGTTCTCTTTAAGGTCAATATCTCCCTTTATAGAAATTCATTCCTTAATCGTGACCTTACAAAAAATATGTACACATGTTTTTTCTGTATTATTAATTTTTTGACAGCACTTAAAAATTTTGGGCAAGTGGGAATATTGGATTAAGTTTATACTGAAGAGTGGTTTTAAAAAGAAAAATATTGAATTCTATACCAAAAAAATATTTTAAATATATATGCACCCCTTTACTTACGACTTACCGCAATTTGAAACAGATATACATATACCTGAAAAATATGTTGAGTTAGATTAAAAGAAATGGACGAATTTATTATAAAGTCGTTTATCTTGTTCTGTAAATAATGAACGAGTGATAATAAAATTGTATAACATTTGATAAATAAACTGAATTTGCTATCAGAAAGTAGGTGAACTATCATCATTTTGGACGAGCACCTACATTTAGTGGTAAATCTTTTCACGTTACGAGGGTGAAAGTGAACTCAATCTTGTTGACTACTTGTTTGTTAACTAGTCGGTCTAATAGCTTTGTATTTACTGTAGACTAACCGGACACAATTATCAATGAATAACATCTCTAATTTTCCATTATCAATTCTATATTTACTTCTTGATTTCCATTTCTTTTTTTTGTACTAAAACTCTAGTAAATAATTATTTTAATCAATTTTAAAAAGCATTGTTTCATCCAAGAAAATCTATACTTGATGTCAATTTAACACGTTGACTCCCTAGCTTTAAAAAAATATACTGTCGCGAAGTATCATGGGCAACTCCAACGTAAGCCAAAACATGAAATTATTTTTTTTTCTCATAAAAAGGATTCAATCGTTCGCCGCTTACTAACCATTAAACAAATACCTGGGCCTATTTGTAAGTTACGATACAATTTTTTGAATATTTCGACAACCTTTGTAGAAAAGATTCGCGCTCATGAGCATAAATTATCGACATAATAGCAACCCTTAGATGCAGTTACTAATTACATGCTGATAAAAATTACCATAAACAAATACTATATATTCGGAATTTTGCGTTATTTTTTAGAGTTATTAAATGGTGAACATTTAATAACCCTAAAAAATAAGTCTAATTTTTGTTTGTAGTAGCGTAAAGAATACATAATATAATAGATAATATGCAGTTCATTTCATGGAACAAATATTCATAAATTTTAATATAACTTTCGATGCTTTACTTTTTCACGATTCAATATCATGCGTTATATTTCCTAGTTTGACTATATATCATTTTTTAAGACAAAATCTATGCTAAAGCAGTCTAGGTCACATAAAGTTATTATATCACTTAAAGAAATATAAAAAATTACAATTTGAAAAATAAATATGCACTAACTTAATAAAACTAATGTTATAATGTTAGCAAGATAATGTAAAGATCAGATTCTTCAACGGAAGTGTTTCCTGTAGTCTTTAGTCGCTGCTGTCATTTCGTGAGATGGAGACTGTACAATTCGGTCATATACATTCACATCATTCATCAACATTATACTCCATTCCAGATTACGTTTTTGTGATGCTACTATATATTATCAAAGTCATCAACTGTCAACACGTTCATCATCGATGATAAATACTTGAGCAATTAATAGTAAAGTGGCTTGAAATAATTGAGCAATTAATAGTAACACTGATAACTTAAACTTACAGAGTGAATACTATAAAGCATATTAGGCTATTGTGATCACCCAGTTGGGTCGCTTCCAACAGGAATTTTACTTTGGAATTGTATTGTGAACCTATAATAGGGATTGTACTCTTACATCATAGTACCCTTTTAGCACGACTTACTTAGCAGTGCATTACTTCCTTATTACAGACGTAACGCTTGATAATTTTCATTTTATTTATATTAACTTGCTTTTTTCCTTGTAAGCCATTACCTTTCATTGTTTTTATTTAAAAAATGATCTGTAATTTACTATAATGGCAATGTTAATAAATACTTTTTGTGTAAAGGGTAATTTATTTGAAAAGTGGACTTCTGAAAATTTCTTTTGTACAGCTCAGCCGTTGACATCATAATTGATGATTTATGCTTATGTTCGAGTATTAATCGACTGTCTGAGTGCCCATTAATATCAACTTGGTAGCTTTTAAATAGCGATTATAAAATATATTAGTAGAAATACTCATTTAAAATATTTATATTTAATCTAAATTAAGGATAATATGCGAGAAATTTTTAAAATATAATTTGTTCAAAAAAATGTTTACCATACAGGTAGGATATTAAACTCTTTCTCTTTTTTATCTTTTTTATGTGCTAGATAGATTTTAAAGAATTATAATCGTATTTCAGACGATAGATAAGCATTTAAATAATGTATGAGACCCAAATAAATATTTCTTTAAAATAAATTCTTAAATAGTAACTTTTGCTTAAAGTTTGATTATAAGTATTAGCAGTCATGTTTTAGAAAATTCACAATCTAAACGTTTAGGCTTCTAGATAATAAGTTAGCAGTTAGTCAAAATGACGAATGCCAATAATTAAATCACTCCATAAAAATAATCAAAAATTTATAATAATAATGTCAAAATAAAAATTTAATTAATAAAGAAATTTCAATAATTTGTTAATTTGGTTGTCAAGTCAATAATGGCTAATCAGGCTCATGGTCGCTTTTTTTATGTATATAATTTCTAAGAGTATTTTTGTTTTCCTTAGAAAAAAATCTGCCGTACGTTTTCGTTATTGTGACATTAAGTGTCAAATATGCTCTTTCCTTTCATTTGCATTATTCAAGTGCATTAAAATGAATATTATTTACTTTTACATAGTAAAATGCCTCCAAAATGTTTAGTGACTTTTTGGATTAAATGGGTCTGAATGGTAATCAGCTATCCGAAAGTGGACTGAAGGACAAGAATTGGTTTTTATCACAGAACTTTTAACCTATTTTTCATGAAATTGTTACTTACACAAATTAAATAATGCTTCATAATATATTTCTTGAGCTCATAAGACGGACTTATTACTACTGAAAAACCTTTACACAGTCCACTAAATTGGCAATACCCATAAACATAAAAAATACATTAATCGAAAAGTTTTTGCCCAAAAAAGAAAAAATCCTCTTTAATTTAGGTAATTATTCATTAAATATTTAGAATTTTCGTCCTATTTTCTTTTTGCCCCGTTTGATAGATAAGACCCTTTAAGTAGTTCTCATAAGTCTCATAAATTATATACATTTTCAGTACCAGTGTTTGTACGCAACTGGTCTCTTATAGACCAGTTCTCATCTCTGATGGAGATTTCTTCAGATGACATTCAAATTTTTCATAGTATGAGGGTAATATCGATGATCATTTTACTAATTTTTCACGAACTCTCCTTTTTATGCTCGGGGCCTGTAGCTAATCTTCAAAGTCTTTTACAAGTAAGTATAATAATTTTATTATTCATTTTCTTCGTACATTTTATTATTTTAAAAGCAACAATACATTTTGGTTCACAACGATATTTATTCAAAATTTACTTTTAAAATATATCCGTCAAATGTGCACATATTGTGTAATATTGTTAGAAGTACATCTTGTAATGAATAATATAGTTTATCTAAAATAAAATCACAATTGGTTAATTTTCAACCAACAGTAACAAGAGAATTAAGGAATGTGAGTGTTTTGGTTTTAACATACACATGTTCGTATATGCGTACATATGTATGACATATATTTGCTCCCCCGTAAATCTCAGCTGCTTAATGGAATTTAACAAATAAGATATTATTAAAGTTATCTTGATCCCGCGATTGATTTTAAAAAAAAAATATGGCAACTGCTGGTGATTACTTCATTTAACGTGGTCTCCGTCCAATTTAAAAAATTTTTGACAAATGTCTTTTGCTATGCTAAACAGCTTATCTTGGAGAAAATAATATCAATGCTATTAAATGTAATTGGTGAAAAAATCTCCATTTATTGCATATCCCTCCGTTAACAACTCGCATTAATAATACCTTTTATATTCCAGCAGCTCGTCATTACTATTTTAGTACACAATTCATCAAAATTACTTTTACTATTTTAATTGAACAAAATTACATTTTAGTAATCAATATTTTTGACAAACTTTATTTCCATAATGATTTAAATTCATTTTCTGTAACCTAATGCAGCTGAAAACTTGTTCGGCTTGCTATAAAAAAACATTCGAAAATTATCGGCGATCTTTATAGAAAAGTTACAAAAAGTTAAAAAATGGTTTAATGCTGGCAGTAAATAATAAATATATTTAAATCAAGTCCATAGAAAAACATAGATATTTGCGTTTTGATCTGGCCGTGGATACTTTCTTCGCTATAGCAGCCTTCATTTTTACTAAAAAATTCTTCACATCGAGAAGCAAAAGTTTCTTGGAGCACGTACTGAACAGATATTTTCGGTAAGTGATTATAAATATATTTTATTTCAAGAAAAGAGTTTGCGTTTTTTTGCGTAATAAATACATACTTTTGGTTTGTTGGATATTGATAATAATAAATAACAAATGAAATACTACAACTTAAACGGTCAAGTTTAATAAGTATAGTAAAATGGCACTATGTTGTAACTTATGAGAAACATCACCTTTAAATTAATTTTTTTCTTGTATGAGAAAGATGTAAAAAAAGTCTCACATCTTCCTCAGAAATTATATAAGTTCTTAATCGTGTCTGTTATAAGCTCATAATCATATTTACGTCTATTCAGATTTTTTTGATCGCTGATCAGTGATATTACGTAACGAGGGAGGGCGTAGTTATGTGCACCTAGAATTTGATCAGTTTCTGAAATACTGTCCATTAAAATTTATCAAATAATGATATTTAGAAATGGCAGATTATCTGACTGAAAATATCGATAACCTTTCAGTATTATGCCAGTATACGCTCTGATGGTGTTCTATGCAATGAGTATGATGGAGTACACAGGACGTGGTCCATTCTGGTCGTATGTCGTTGGCTTTGAGAGGGAGAGTTGCAGACATACCTGGTGGTTGAGCTTACTCTTGTTGGGAAATTATGGATCATGGAAAAATCACGTAAACACAACTTTTATTTGTTTTTTAACCAAAAATACTTTTTAGGGACTTTTTGTTTACAAAAATCGTGTTTATTTTCATGGCAGTCTATAGAGCTATATAGGCTAATTAAGCCTTAGGAAATGTTAACAATTTTTTTCATAAAACCAACACATTGAGATAAAAAGTGCAATGTTTAAAAACGTTGCAAAGAACAAATAATAGTATGCTGACTTTCTTGTAAGTATTTAGAGTTATTGACAGCCACAAAACACTTGATATTTCATCCTAAGTATATAACATAATATAAATACTAAATATAATTTACCATAAAATGTATCAATTTTTTGTACTATATATCACACAAACTGACATCTGTATTTCATATAACACAATGAACCCCCGATAAAGCCAATTCAACACCTTTGGTGACTTAGGCGAAACTGATCGTATATTATTTTATAGAAAATTTTCAAACATCCCATTTTGTCCCTAAACGGGAATACATAGAATGGAAAGCCATCATGGCTTTAGTGTTGAGAATATAAAATAAATTCATTATCTGCCATTCAATCATATTCCATAAGGTGCAATACCAGAGCCAATTCCATGGGGCGCCATCTAGAGTATAGGGCTGCCCCTGTGATTAATTATAGATTAAAAAATCTGTTTGAACAAAACCAAAAAGTCCACATAAACAAAGATGCAGGCAAAGCTATTTAGTTACATATTTAGATATTCCAAATATTCTCCCATATCATAAATGAAGTTAGATAAATATTGTTCTTTCCAGTATCAGTGTTGATCAAATACAATACACAGAGCAAGTAGATTAGGAGGTGGTTGAACCACCCCACATAGTGCTCTAATCCTTTAATGAATTTTAGTCCCAGAATTACAGGGAGATGCATACGGAGATGACAGCACTCCATATTATTTCAATTTACCTTATACTACACCTAGATAGTGTTATTTCATTTAACTATCCATCAACTTTTCTTTTCTTCTTTTTTCCTCCGGACACAGCAGGAATTTTATAATTATCTATCAGGTACAAAACAGAAGCGTAGTTTTTGATGGATTGATCATTTTATTAACAAGAGTTCCTTGAAAATTTTTCGTTTAATTTGTACTTGAACTATGATATGAAACATAGTTGGAAAACGATCATAAATCGGCAAACCGATAACATGTCATACCGCCCTTTAATTTCTTAAATTCTTATGCAAATTAATGTGGTAAAAGCATTTTTCCTTCGTGGTAATAATTTTACTCTATATCTAATTATGCAACACTGTTATAAGCAGTCAATGCCATGAAACTATAACAATATTACATCAAACTATGCACGTAGGTGTATTATTGGCGGAGTGGATTACGAATTTAAAAGTGTTTGGAAATTTTGGTTATACTTGCCACTATAATCCGTTTTGTTGTGCTGAGCATCTTTTATTTCCTCGGATATATTTCATTAAGCGTTTTCTTTCATGCATCACGACTTAAAATTGAGACTTTCACGAGGGTTATGTTTCATATTGGGTCTTACTATTTCGTCTTCTTTTCTTGTCCATAATTCATAACAAGTAATACATCTAATTAAATAAATTAATTAATTTTACTGCGTTATGAAATTTTAACTTTCCTTTGATGTCCGTTACATACTAATCAAAATACTTTAATATTTGCCTACGTTTACTTTCTTGTAATCTTTAACTTTCGAGTCAATAAATCCACATAATATATTTCCTCTTTACAACTTTTGAACTACCTTTACAAAACCGTTCTATTATTACTAATTTAAGAAAAGTATTTTCTTAGACTTTGTCCTCGTCATTTGACAAAATATATGTAAAATTTTAAGTTCTATACCCAGCGTCTTGAGCTGTACGTTGATAGATAAATCAAATGATATTCCCGTAATACTCCTCAATATTTAAAGCATATATTGAAAAAAGAGAATCAATGTGGCTAATTCATGGTACCTATAGGAAAGATCAAAACAAAAACAATGTAAGTTTGCAAGGACAAGAAAACAATGTAAGTTTATGAGGAAAACATAAAACGTCAAAATAATGTATATGTAGAAAACGACCAACAACGTCATCTACCCTTATTAGATTGTCCGCATTCGATTGTTTACTCAAGCACGTATCCATCCCACACCGGACTTCATGTCTAGCTACGCCTATTTCGTCAATGTATGTCCGGGTGTAAAAATTCACTCCGCGATTTAAAATAAACAACGCTATTTATTGATGAACATAGATA
>JAYKKI010000136.1:1702500-1795000 GCA_039881145.1 Druceiella hillmani
GAAAAATAAGAGTTTTTTTGCACTAGATTTTTATCTTTATAATTATTTTACTTAGCAAATAATCTTCGCGTTACCGTAAATTAGTTAATAGTTTCTGCTTTTTAACTTACTCGAAAACCAATATAGAGGCGACTTATTATATATACCATTATGTTGAATTTCAAAAACATTTTAAAATGATAATTCAACATTATTACATTAATTATCGGTGATAATTTTGGTGGTAATTGTTGGGCACGCCAGATGCTGTCACTTTTATTCTTAAAAATATTGTAAAATACGAATCCAGCATCCTAAAATTAATCGAAAATAAAATAGTGCATATGTCAAATGTCGTCAATCTGAATCTCAAAACATTGTGAAATTAAAATTTAGAGCTCTAAAATTGATCGAAAAGAACCAAAGTGGCGATTTATTGTGAACGACAGATACCGCCATCGTGAATAAATGTTTCATAAATTTGGGTTAATTGTGGGAAAAAATCTTTGCAGTATACAAGATTCTCTTTTCTTTCGTACTATGCCTTCAAAAATTAGAGAATAAGATGTTTTTAAATAATAGGTCTAAAAGAGGCTGTGCCTGCCGGAATCCAAAGACATTTTTGGGTAGAAAAAAATGATCAAAAACAAAATAAAAATATGAATAAAAACTTTCTTCAAATTGCACCTTTTACTTTTTTCTAACTATATTTATTTTTTATTTAAATATAATATAATTAGCATCTTGGCAATTTAACAAGTATGTGATATTTTTCTAGGTCAAATATCTTAAGTTTAATTGAGTAATAATTGCGAACATGTCCTATTTTATGGGTAGATAAGAATTTCACCATCTGCTCTCATTTTGATTTCACTCAAGAGGATGCAGAGATTATAGGTAAAAATTTTACCATAAAATTTTTGCAACACAATAGCAAAACTTTGATAATTAATATGCTTAAAAATAATATGAAATTTTTCTGTGTACAATTTTAGTAATTTTCATTTAATTATGAAAGAGTGAATGAATTTATGAACATGGTAAATATATATAGATATATTTGTATTAAAAATGACGATACACTGCCTCTAAAATAATTTGCTTCAGCAATCTAACACAAAACAACGTAAGTTAAATGAAAGTAAAAATATTTACAATGAAATATGTTTGATTCACAGCGGACATCAATTAATTATTTTCTACTGTGCGTTATCCTAATAACGTTGACATTTGTATCTGGGCTAATCTGCGGCACCGAAGTCCCATACAACGCAACAAAAAATGGACTATATGGCACATTTGTAAGACCGTTATGGGCTACATTGTGGATGATTTTCACTTTCATCTTTTTATTTGGATATGTTCGTAAGTACATTTTCACAATCGTTTAAATTTTGTGCATACAAACAAGGTAATGAATATATGTAGCTAGACTGGAATTTGTTTTAAATTGGATTAGTATACCTTCTTTTAAAATAGAAATTTAAATTCTGTTACTAGTGAAATATTTTTATACCAAAATAATGTAAAATTACAAGTCTCTCAGGGGTCTCCTGATACATTTTAAATGGTTTTTTATCAGACAATAGTTGTTTGGAATACTGTATTAACCAAATATTACCTATGTTATTGCCCTATTGATATTTTCTTACGTTTCGGGTGTTTGAATTCCACATTGTTGTTTTACAGGTTAACTAAATATTATCATTCCAGTTGGAAAATTAAATGCAAAAGTATACAATTTCTCTTGCTTTGTAGATACTTGTCGAGTACAGTTGGTTTTATAACTCTTCTGCAATATTTGAAGTACTTTATAAAGACGGGCTATTTTGAGATCTGATTTGATTTTATATATATATATATATATATATACATATATATATATATATATATATATATATATATATATATATATATATATATATTGTCTCGACATACGTCACGATAACAGATTAATAGTCATTTAATTCTCGGAAAAACTGAACATGGAAAAACGTTAAAATATTACAATGGTAATAACAATTGTGTTACAGAAATGAACTAAAAGGTAGATGCCCTTGATTCGATACGTTTGCTTCCACTGAAATTGACTACGTGGTTTCTCGTTCGCCAATCCTTTGGTCATTACGACTGGCATCAGTTTTAAAAACAATGGAATAATTGTTGAGATTCTTCATCGATATTTTTCATTTTATATTTTGAGTCAATTTTATTTTATAGGGCAACAAAAAGTACATATTATTTGTTTTAATAAAATTCAATTGTAAAATTTTGCAAAATAGTGTTAATATTTTTTTTGTGTCATTAATATCGTAGGACTAAATTGTTTCCATGTCTCAATCTTGTCACATCAACAATTTCCACCGACTGTTTTTATTATTATTTTCACTAAAATGAATTGCACACAATTTTTTATTCAAAGTTAATTCGTGAGGCATTTATCTAAAATAACAGGCTTCGTTAAAGTAACATTTTATAACACATTTTGATAATTTTTGGAAGTAACAATTTTATTATTAAAGACATAATGACTTGACAAATTCCACTTACTGTTAATGAAATGGGAACTACTAACATTAAAATATCAGTATATACTTCTTTAATGGTATAAATGAAGCATAAGTTATTTGACCTTTCTTAATTTTTTATTTTTAAATTTTATGTTTCCACAAATTATTTTAAATATACAAAACGAACCTTTTATGTAGGCCTTTATAAATTTATCAGTACATAATTTCCATGCATAATATATTATTTATTTTCAACGATATCATGCGGGACTTCCACTCGGGAGTACTGATCGTGATTCGCTAATACTTTAAATCCTTACTTCGTCAGTAACCTGGATGGCATTTACTTTATTTTACGCTAACGGGGATATCAACTTAAACGGCAGTCTTTTTAGAGAGGTTTGTCAACCGTAAATCAATTTTGAACAGAATTAATTAAGATTAACATCCGCCCAGTTTGCGACAGAATTGTTGATAAATGAAGGAGAATATTAAACATTTTTTATATCAATAGAGAAAAAAACAATTTTGGACCTATTAATATGTAACAACACATATTTAAATTTATAACACGCGTAGTAAAAATAAGAAGAAAATCGTGCTGATGAAATTAGAAAGTGTTCAATAAGTGCTATTATTGAATGTTTCACATTTGTGTCCAATATTCTTGCCTTAAATTATTGATTGACTGTGGTTTATTACCTTTCATTTCTTTCCTGTGTTTCTTTATTTTTTTAATGTGTGTCTTTAATTTCTTTGATTAGTTCTTTTTCTGAATATAATTATTTTAGAGGTAACCAATTTATATTTCTTTTTATGTCTGCAACCATGATAGGTGATACATCGTACAAGCCTATCTTGTAAGTAATTCGAACAAAAGATTTCTATCAGTAAAGCGGAGTTTTATTAAAGATAACAATAGTAATCGAATTTGGCACAAGGTCACTCAAACATCAGTTTAACCTTGCAGCTCATAACTACTGAGACGGCTTTGCACGGCACTGGGTTTGCTAAGGAACTGACGGTTACATTGTTGATGCTGCTACTTTTGTCAGAAAATTAAATGTGTCTTCATATAGATCTACAAATTTTACTACTCCGTTATATCAAATATTATAATGTAGCGTTGCCGTACAAAATTATAGGAATAACTGTACTTTTATTTCGCATAACTTTCTTATGTGTAATTATGCAAAGAAGGGGATAGTTAGGAAAGTCAAGTTCACGTTTGTGTCGCTAAGAAAATTATTTATGAAGGTTTTCCATTTTCCCATAAGTATTGAAAGAAAAGTTTTAGTTTAGTGCGTGTTTATGTTAATCCCTTTAACAATTTTTAAATTAAAATATTTTTGTTATTGGAAAACTAATTACGTTTACCATAACCTACTCATGATGCATTATTGCGGTTCGAAGTGGCGTGCTCTTGGTTAATTATATACGGTGTATGATTTTTTATAGTTAATTACATATGGTGTGTATTATTACGGAACAAAATGGCGCGCTCACAGGTAATTTCTCACGATATAGGTTATTACATACAAGATTTTGCCCGCTACTTTGTTCGCACGGATAAATAAAATGGGATGATGAGTTGTATTTCATGCTTTTTTTTATATTTTCTCCGTAGCTTATATGTTTTTTATTGTGGTGTTAACATTTTCATTGTTTTTTTCACTTTTAAAAGTTTATGTTATTTTGTGCGAGTAAATGTACTGCTTTTCTGAAACTTTTAATTTAGACAAAGCATTATATGCCTATGGTTATAATATCCTCATTTCAACATTTTCCAAAAAAGTATCCCTACTATTTGTCATTTTAGAGAAAATTGTATTTTACCGGGAATTGCTACCGCTTGAAAGGGAATGGTGTATGAAAATCGGTCGGTATAATTGGAACACGCAAAATATATGCTTCGTCAATGCCCGTCGTCTTGTCAACATTATCGGCAACACTGTGCCAATACGGTCGAGGACGGTAGCGGCCAGCGGCGTGCAGATTGCAATTGAATCGAGTATGCAAAGGGGGCATGGAAAGAAACTATTTCCACATATAGAATAATTGTTTCATATTTAACTATTCGTTTCAATTTAGTCAAAAAACCATGCCGCATAGTACAAGAATCTTCTAGTAAAATACTGCTTTTTCTCCTGATTTTACTTTTTCAGTATCGTTGTATAAATTAAAATAAAATGTTGCTTATATTTAAACGCAAGATACCATCTATCCGCCAGGGAAACAATTTGTCAAATTATTTCAGAGTAACCTCGAATTAAGAAACTTTACTTCTATGTTATAATAGTACCATTGCCTAAGGACAGTTGGTACAATCCAATTCTGTCTGCATAATATCAATAAAAACACCTCAATTGCCTCGTATATATAAATTTGAAGCGTTTCGAGGGCATATTTTCAGTATATGTATATATATATATACATATATATATATATATATATATATATATATATATATATCCTTTGTAAAAATAAATTATATTACACACTTATTTTTTGATATTTCATTTAAACATGTCGACTGTAGAGATTCGACGTAAATGCTTCTTTGCCAGTTCCAAAACTGCTTACAAAGTAGACTTTCCAATTCTACTTTTCTGATCGATAGTGCAACGGGAGCTTAGAATAAGTTATTTCAGAATAAGTGAACAATCAATATATTTCAATACTGATTTAACTTTTAGAAGGTGTGATTTAAAGAAAATTGATAGAAAATAATTTAATTTTTACTTTGCAGCCAAATTTTCCGAGTTTTTCAATCAGAAGTTTTGGATCCCACTTAGCAAGCTGTCGTATAGTGTGTACTTAGTGCAAATGGTTGTAATATACCGACGCAACGGAAGTAGAATTCAACCCTTCGTACACGGAGATCCAATACTAGTAAGTCGGAAAGTTTATTCTGATTTGAAAATGTAATATTGCACAGAGAATATTTCAAGTTAATCTTTCAAACTTTTTCTTTATGGGACATACGAAATATTATGCCAAAATGTGTAAAACTGAAGAAACGGTCGAGATGTAATAGATGGAAAGATGAATGAGGCTAAATAATATCTATAAAAAAATTTTTGTCTTTATTCACTGCAGCACCCTAAAACGAACTGAAACTGACAGGTTATCTATATCTGAGCACATAATAAACACTGAAAAATTAAATGTTGTGTGTACCAATTATTGTATTGTGATAGATGGACAGTAAAAGCCAAATTAATAGGTTTTTTGACCATTGAGATAAAAAGTTCAAATTTTGGTGCAGTTTAGTCGAACATTAAATATTGGAATAAGTATGAAATAAATAATATATGTATATATATATATATATATATATATATATATATATATATATATATATATATAACGTATTATTATGGGATAAATACGACATAATCTCTGTGCTACGTAAATGAAAACGAAAAGCTTTCCAATAAATTTTTAGTCCCATTTATAGGCCAGTGGATAGATAACCTCTACTCAGCGTTCCACAATTGGAGACAGTGTAAAAGTGTATGGAAAAATTACTTACAAAATTGGAAATATTAATTTACGTACTGAGTTTTAAAAATATAATAAGTTCCATATGCGTAAGATAGGCAATAGCTTAAAAACCAAATGAACCGATATATTTTCTCATGGATGTTTGTATCATAGATGTACGTTAATACTCAATTAAAGGAACAAAATTTAAGTGAAATACAAATCTAATTCAATTTTACTTCAATTCAAATAAGCACAAACGTCAATTCCTAAACATCAGATTCATTGATCAGGACAAGCAAAGAAATATCACTATTTTACAATTCATACTTTTTAGTCATCTTATACGAACTAAATATGTTTTAAGTACACATGCGCATGGGATTGTGTAAATTAAAAATATTTAATTAGGCATGTATATTTAATAATGGATAAAGTGGAAATATTACATATTTTTAGGCGGACTGGCTAGAACCACGGATTTTTCAATCGAACAGAATTATTTTTATTTGAAAATGAAAATTTGCCTTGAAATTGAAATTAGCCAGGGAAAGCTAAGGAGTAAAGAGGTAAAAAATACATAAATAAAATTGAAGTCTCATTTGTATCAAAAAATAATTTTAAATGTGAAAAATATATCTCAATGAATGTTTCTCAATGAGGTCGTAATTTATACATTTAAATGCATATGACACAATGTAAAGATAAAAGGGAAACGTTTATGGAACGTCACGATATACAAATTATTCTGAAGATATACATTTTATCTTGACCAAAGAGACCTAGGTTCACAATACTCACGATATAATAAAGACAAAAATTATCACAGTACGAAAGTAATAATTATCCACACCTGAAGAAAAATGGGTTTCCTCCAGGAAAATTCCTCGCCTCTAAACAAATGCTATTATGTAATATCATCATTCAATTATTAATTTTGTTAATTATGTAAAATACTTCAACTTAAATCTAAACTTTTTTAAGGAAGAAACCGACCAGAACTGAATCAGAACTTTCATAAATTTCAAATTCACCTTAGAGTAATTACAGATGTGCATAAAACCATCTCACGTGCGCTGTAAATTAAGGAATGATGCAAAAATGGTCGAATAAAAAGCAATAGATCAAAGTGCAATTTTCCAAAACACACAATTCGGTGAAACCACGAAACAAAATATTTATTACCTTCAGAAATTTTAAATTAAGTTATTACGAAAAGTCATGAATTTCAGGATCAGAAACAAATGATATACAATTAGAACTTAGTCCAATAGAAAATACTTGGTGTATATGGGAAAATTATAGTTGAGTATAATGTTGAAACAATGTTATTTCGACTGTAATTTAATTAAGAAACCTGTTGACATGAATTATAAACTAATTTGTTCAAAGACTTTCTAATCGATATTTAAAATTTTAGATTATGTTGATTCTGAATATTGATTAATAGTAACTTAACTTTTCGTTATTTTTTCTTAAAATGTTGTGATTGAAATAAAGTACGTAATATCGATTGTTAATATCGATGTATCGATTACGGAACAGTAATTCATTTTTGTCCTAAAATAGAATGTTAAAATATTAAACGTAAATATTACTCTAACTTAAATGATATAGTGTTATAGTAGCAATAATTTTAAATCTCTATAAAATTATTATTTTTTTACGATGGCTTATTTAATTACACGAAAGAAATTACGTAACATTTAATCAAGTATGCATGCTATAACTATATTGTATATGTGGAGACACCGATAATCGTTCTGGACATTTAATATTATTGACAAGAATATGAGGCGTATAAACTTACTAAGTTATTAGATAAGCTGCTAGTAGTTTTGTTCTTTTATCATTATTTTGCCTTTATTTGTTTCGAATATGAAAAGGGTAAGTATCTTTGTTGGCAGTTTCAACAATATTTTTAGAATTATCTCAGGTAAATTAAAAAAATATCCTTATTATGCGATAAAAATTTAAAAATAAATTTTTACAAGTTTTTTCTTCTGATAAATGCTGAGTATATCGGTGCATACGAGCATGTTATCTACATATTTGACATTTTGCACGATTTGAGTAATCACAAGGGTTTCTATGCGATATCTTTATTTTTTATGTTTTTCGAATTTTTGACATTGTTAATAATTAAAGTTTTGCTTAACCTGAATCTAGTATTCTATTTTTGAAAAAATAATAATACTGCACTTTCTTAATTATATACAATTGACTTTTTTGCAATTGAAGTGTTTCTGACTATAATTTTTGAGTTTCTGTAATTGAAATATTTCTAATTTAAAGTGTAATTTGAAGTGTTTCTAATTTTAATTTTTGTAGTTTCCATATTGCTAGATTATACTATTATTAGCTATTTAAAAACTTTTGATAAGTTTTACAGTATGAAAGAATGTCGATGGAATTGAATATTTATAAGGTTAATACTCAAACCTTTAGAGACATTTTAGAACGTATCAACGTGATATTATTTGAATTTATACAACTAACGGCTAATAAATAAGTTAATGACAAGATGAACAAAAATTAAAGGCATTAAAATTACAAATTAAAAGAAATGAGTGAAAAGTGAACTAGAAACCTACAAATAAACCAACATTTTGAGATACTAAAGCTGTTATTTCTAAATTTCAGATTATCTATATCTTGATTGATGCGGTACTGAGCATATTTTTGGCACTGTTGGTGTATCTATTCGTGGAGAAACCCGTCTCTGGAATGTTTAAGATCACTCTAGAAGCTTACAGGTTCATTTGCTATTCTTATTTCTGAAAACATTGTTATCATGAATGTTGATGTCTGGTATCACATTAATTCACAAAAATCACATTAATTCACAAAAATCACAATTTTTAGAATAACTTTTTTAGAAAAAGTCTGTACAAAGTTTTTCACGTCATAACTGAAAAAAGAATTTCAGATTATTTGGTTGGCGAGAAAAAATATCTTGGAAAATCAATCCAAAGATATTATTATTCAAATCGATTAACAATTCTTATACTAGTCCAAAGCATAAGTCTAGTAATGAGGCCATACAGTCGCCAAAAGCAAACTGTACAAAATTTAATAGCAAGGACACATTATTATTATCATAATTGTACCAACAACGGTTCATAAAATAGCTTAACTTTGCTTTAAATTTTTGTAAAAGAAATGGCAGAAAACCCCATTAATTTTCTAATTTACTTAGGGTATCCTACTTAAAAATATTGACAAAATATTAACTTAGGCTAATCACCTATATAATATATATATATATATATATATATATATATATATATATATATATATATATACATATATATATATATATATATATATATATGTGTGTGTATGTATATATATACATAAATATATATATATATATATATATATATATATATATATATATATATACGTATATACATATACATATATATTTATCTAATAAAATCTAATAACTGAATGAAAAACGGCTGTATCTCTTGGTTTTTTTTTAAAAAGTATACATAAAAGTATAACGTTTTACATGCTGTCTCTAAAGCATATGCTAATGCTATAGAGACAGCATGTAAAACGATTAAAAGTATTTATTTTGTACACAAAAGGATTAAATCTATTTTCCCAAATACGAATCTATCTTTCAAAATCACATTCAAGTCTCCTTGAAGATATCAAGATCATTTGATTCATTATTGTAGCAGACAATGAATCAAACGTCAACATTCACTAATAATAATATTACGACTGAATTGGTCCTGTATTTATTAATCAGAAATATTATCAATATAGACCCTAATTAAACTTCGACGCCCGTAAAAGTTCTTATTTTTCCACAACTTCATTTAATTGTCAGAAACATTTAATAATATCAGGAGGTATACGAGTTAATTCTGTGTTACTACATTGTTACATGTAGTGTTTTCCAAAGTTTACTTAAATTGTGTAAAACTAATTTTATATATCTTACACATTACCCATTTCCAATAAAAGTCACCGAAGAAATATTTGTACCAATATAATAGAAAAAAATCATGATACCAATGTAATGCGGTGAAGTTAACAATTTTTATGCAACCTAAACCAAGAAGACCCAAGGGGATTGTTCATGAAATAAATTTGCTGCTTTGGTGTACGCTACAGATCTTGCAATCATTCAATTACTATTGGGTAATTTATGGCAATATGGTAATAGCGTTATCACGGCTATTTATAGTCGTTATATAATAAAGTATATTTGGCTTAAATCATCAGGATGTCTGTCGCACTAGATATATTCATCTATGACATCTTTTATTCGGCAAATAAGCTCAAAAAATGCTAAAGGAGTTGAGAATTAAAATCAAGCTAAATATATAAAATTAATTTTCTATCCAGATTGTTACACTAAAGAACTGAGTTGTTTCGAAGGCTAATTTTGTGATGCAACTCCGGACACAATTTGTAGAGGGTGCATATTTAATATAAGAAAACATTTTCTCACGTGTTTAAAAAATGTTTCAAAATTGTATCTGCGGTTGTATATCGTGCATGAAAAAACTTTCTTTTTTATCGTAATAATACAAATATCCTAGTTTAACTTGTTTCCCATAATATCCTATGTGTAATATGTGAAGTAATGGAACTGTTTTTGCTTAACGTTTCCACAGTTACGGAAAGAATGATAGATTAGATTGTATCAGGTAAAATAACAATATCGTGGTATTATAACTATGTAACAAAACCGCTTTAATTTATACAATTAATCCAGAAGCTTAAGTTTAATAAAGTAAAACCGGATTTACAGATATGATGGAATTTGTTATGGGGTATATTAACATTTTATTGGAGACTATTAACTTTAAAGAGGAAAAACTCAGTACAAATCTCATTTCTGCATGTTTTTATTCGTTTACAGATACAGTTGATGTAATCGAATAATGGGCCATTAAAATAAATAATTTTCTTCAGTGGATAGAAATGTGTTAAGCGAATATACGAACCGTAGGAAATGTGACCCTTTAAATCGTTTGAGAGTACGCGATTAGTTTTATGCAATCAGATTTGACTCTCTGTGTTATGCGTATAATCGCGTAATATATATTCATGTTCCGTTATCAAGTTTCAATCTTCAAATTACCAATTATGTTTCTTTCTTTACAGAAATTCGAAGAAAGCCAAACTTGAGTAGCGATGTCAGCCTCATAAAGCTGAAGAAAAATTAAACAATATTTTCGAATATTGAGGGGTGGTCTATATTAGAAATATAATTAGCAATTATTTAATAGAATTTGCTTAAAATGAGAAACTGTTATATTTTTATGTTTAAATTGTGTTTATTCACATTCAAGGAAAATTTTTCTTTCTTTTCTTTTTCTTACCTTAGAAAATGTATTTTCGTTATATTTTACAGTGTTACTAATATTTACATTACTAACATAAATATTGGAAAATTGTATAAATTTTCTTTATATTAAGTTAAAAATCAGAAAATCAGAAAAATAGACCTACTAATATTTAATTGAATATTGTAATCGTAAATGCAAAATTAATCTGTTAACATGCTTATTTTATTTACATATTCAATTGGAATTTATATATAGATTCTCAATTGGAATAAAAACAAACATTTTGTGAAAACCATTTTTTAACTTCTTGACATCCACGCGAGTGAATTAACACTTTATGAAATATGTTTCCACCCTAAATGTTTATTGGTCCTAGTTGCACTTACCTCCCAGAAATCTAAAGTAAATACATTATTTTCAATGAGTATAACTTCAATAACAACGATTTGCAATAATATAAATTGTATGGAATTTGATGTCTTCAATTGTGCTTTACTTGAATTAAATTGAAACGTAAAATAATGGATTTGAATTTACCTCTAGTATTTAGCAAGAACCTATCTGTAATGTTTGGTTAAAGTAAACTTTCAGTAGTGAAAGAAATGTTGCTGCTACTAGAACTTGAACAATATAGTATTCTATCCTGCTTAATCGAAAATCCATAACCTTTCAATTGAGGATGATCGACTCTAGTGCGTTTAATTCGAAATAATATCAAAATCTATTCGTCAAAACAAAATATCATTTCTTGTTGGCAAAACTGTACAGGGAAAAAATTTAAATCCATAATTATACATTTTTATCACTAAAAGCACATAAATAAATTATCAATATTTAGCTGTTATTTCAAACAATATTTAAGAGATGAATAAGAAAAGAAATACCAGGGCATAAAACTATGCTTTGTGTTACATAAACCATATAAACTTAATCACAACATCCTCCAGCAAGATACGTTTACACAATTAATATATATATCTCAATATTGGATTATTTTAATGATTTTTGTTTTATGCTTATGCTTTTCATTCAAATATTTTTAAAGTATAAGTTTGTTGTAAATATTTTGTGAAAACCATTTTTTTTCTTCAATAACACACCAATATTGAATCACTTCATTGCTTTTTATTTTAAGTTCATTATATTCATTTCAAATGTTAGGCTTGTTTTGAAACACATACGTAACTATTCTCAAAAAATATTAACTATGCAATCTGGTGAAAAACTAACCACATCAATTTCCCGATAAAAAAATTAATTTATATAAAATAAAAATTATTGGGATTAAGAGAACATTCGTGTAAAACACAAAAATGTAAAATTAAAAATTTTTGAAATTTAAAATTAAAAAAAAAGAAGATATATCGTAGAAGTTGGTGTGTGTCACGTATTCTTTATATAATTACGAGAATAAATTTGAAAGTATAAAGGGATACTTGTAATAATAATAATAATAATAAAATAAATACAAATTTGCTAAACAGAACTTTGTGTACATCAAGATGTAACAACTTATACCGTTTTAATATCTTGTCTGTGGACCTCTTCACTTTATTTATTCCGCTGGATATTATTTCGTTTTCACTTGAGCAGGTTTTTTAGAATTAAGTGTGGTTTAGGTTTTAAATTATAGTTATTATGCTTTATGTAGGATTAAACGATTATTATCATACGATTTAATTAGTATATATCATAAGCTTTAAATAGTATAATTGACCATACGATTCTCTAACGACATAGGGTAAACAACTAAGTCATTGAAAATACCGTCAATAAATTATTAAAAAATCGGTCAACTTTAAACTACGCTTGCACAATTAGTGTTCGGTGCCATCTGCCCCTATTTAAATATTAATAGCAATAAATTCCGAAATATGTGTTTAGAAAGCGCCAACCCGTTGTCAATCGTAACAATGCGCAAGCGCGGAGTTAAGTGAGAAGAGTTTCAATTGATCCAAATTTAAAATTTTGAAAAACGTGTAAAGACAAGAGTCATTGTTCTCATGGCGAGGATTGTTTTTGTCGCAAAATAAATTGTTCTTTTTAAAGCTGCGAACCAATTGTTTAGAAGTTTTAAGTAAAGAAATAATTTAACAATTTTTCTTTTTATTTTTGTAACAATCGCGCAAGTTGCGTTAGCATCTTGATAATTTTGAAACAAACTATATGTTTTTCTCAATATTCTTATTAGATTTATCCTAATGATACTTTTGTTGACAAGGACGGGGACAGTATTTTCTCCGAAAAATGTAAAAAAGTATATTCTCAATAAACTCAAATTAAAATTAAAAGCAAATTACATCGTATGTTTTGTGGGATTCGTGCAACAATAAATTTTCATTTCAATTTCAGGTATCAAACCCGTACCTTGAAATTTTTTTTTAATTTACAATTTACGCCATGGAATTAACTCCTGTAATCAAGATTGAACTTTTTGTATTTCACGTCTATAATTTGGTCACCATAATTTACCTCTGCGTTGAATTTCAAATTTTTACATTGAATAGTTCACGAGAAAATTGCATGTGAGAGATGACTTATAAACGGACATGGATGTAATTCTATTAGTGTTTTGTTTTAGAAATTTTGCCTTGGAAAACCAAAATTTAACTAAATGCCTATTTACATCATATCATCCTGAAAACTTTAAAAAATTCGCTTGGCACCTGATAGCCAGGATTTCTTTTCTTGATTATATTAGTAAAAAAATTAGCAAAGTACTATAGGTTTATATTTAAGCATTGCATATAGTAATTATTAGATTCATTTTAACAAACGTTTAGAAAAAAAATCATCTGGTAAATTATGATATTGATCCAAAAAAACATAAATTACGTTATTTATACGAGCTTTTTAATACGCTGCATAAAATAATCTTTTTTGTTTATTCTATTTCTTATAATTCAATAAAAATTCATTTGACAAATACTTCAGTTTACAAACGTTTACAAGGAATGTATATTGCTCCAACACTTGAAATTTAGGAAAAATTTACAATACGTTTCAAAACATTTTCTAAATTTAAAACATTAAATTAAAAGTAATAAATTGAAGAAAGAAGCAAATAATATTTTACGCTTGTTTTGTAACTACATTGAAGGTGGTAAAATAAGTGAATTTAAACAGTTTTGTGTTCTGAAAGAAAAACAATTTTTAAGCATAACATTTAATAATTATAGCCCTCGAATTTTCACCAACAAAATTCGTTAACATCTTAGTATTTCCAGTAAATAACACCATTTGATTAAATTTACTAATATGTCAAGTATTTTCCAATATACAACATAATACGCAATTAACGAAGACAGGAAATATTCAAAACATATATATTTTATTCCGTTTCTCAAGATTTCTCAGAAAAACAGGAAAAATGGAACGCCAAAAGAAATGGGAACGAAATTACCGAGTGGCATGATAAAAATATATTGACTGAATTTGGTTAAAGACGTATTTTTATAACATCCAATTAAGGAAAGTGTTAAAATTAGGGTCACAATAGAATGCTCCAGAATTATTATTTGTATATAATTTCAGTAATGTAAAGAGACGCGAACTATTGTACTTGCACTGTACCGATAGATTACGAATAATATAATTATTTTATTACTTGCCACAAGAGTGGTTACAAAGTTAAGTATCAAATGAAATTCAAGAGGTTACAAGGCGAGACTGACTGAGTCATCTTTCGCTAGATCGGAGTTTAGTAAAAGTTGTAGGAAAATCATTTGTATCAATTTCAGGACAATAAAAGTAAAAAGAAAACCATATGTATTTAAAAGATTTCCATATCACCTTCTAGGTATCTATTTGAAATGTGATAAAGTTCTTATAGATGAAAAGAAAACTACTCATCTTTAGTAACTTCCTTTCGAGTAAATTGTATTACTGGTAATTTATTTTCATTAACATTCGAATGATTTGTAAATAGGAATAAAAGCAAAGGACACGGCGATATGTTTTACAAATTTAATTGTTTATTTTTGTTAGACAAGAGGTCATGTCGTGCAGCAGACATGAGGTATTAAATACGTTTTATGTGTAATCCGAATTCTGAAAAGAAGTAATATATGAAACAGTTCCTTATGTTCGGAATCCTATATTACGTATAAAATATAAATATATATATATACGTACACACACAAACACACATGTATGCTTATACGTACACGAACACGCAGCGCGCACGCCGCTGCGTGTTCGGGTTCGCGTGAAAGTGTCCATGTGGGAGTGTTCCGCGCGTGCTTGTGAGCGGCCTCCTTTGTGTGCGTTAATGTAAGAGCACGTAAATGATAAACTTTGAGTGACAGTGGCTAGTTCAAAAACAGTTTGAATTGAGGAATAATTCTCTATAATTTAAAGAAATTCCATAATTTTTATAGCTCCGTTTCAAAAAAACCGAAAAAGTAGAAAAAAAGTGCAATTCAATTGAAGTATAAGTTTTAAAATGCAGTAGCAAATGGCGAAGGATTATTTTTTGTTGTTTCCTGGAATAGAAGTAAATATGTACAAAGCTTTAGGATTGCAAGACCATATTGAGATACTGTTTCTGATATAATACACATATGTCTTTCGGTGACATCAGAAATAACAAGAAGGAAAATATTACCATACGTAAAATTTATAAGAAAAAAGAACAGAAATAAAAGTGGAAAATAAATATTGGAAATTGGGCTTGAAAACAATTTGGAAGGTAAGACTTTTTAACTGATCCTTAAGTACCAACATTGATTATGGATTGGGTACTTTGAATTTCGACTTTTATCACGTAACGGTATAAAACAAGTTTGCTTAAAATTAGGTTTCTCATTGCTTGTAAGAAACGAATGCATGTTTTAACTATGAAACTTACTTGAAAGACATGGGATCTATGATTACTTAAGGTGTAATATATATATAATACATAATATGTGGATACAATACCACGAAAAAGTTAAAGAATACGTAGGTAACTACGGTTATATGTTTGTAAACCGAAAGAATATGGAATAAGAATTTTACATCTTGATTCACGTGAAAAATATAACGGAGAGTCGTTATTTTCTATGTCACACTCAATATAATGTAGAAAAATACATAATTCTTTCCTATTGTATCAAGTTGACTATGTATAATTGACATATAATAACGAAACTGTACTATGACATGTTTGATAAACATTGATATGAAGCCGTTCAAAAATAGACGAAATACATTCATAATATATTAGGATGTGTGAAACTCTAAATATATACAATTTATTTCGAAATGTGGATACAATACCACGAAAAAGTTAAAGAATACGTAGGTAACTACGGTTATATGTTTGTAAACCGAAAGAATATGGAATAAGAATTTTACATCTTGATTCACGTGAAAAATATAACGGAGAGTCGTTATTTTCTATGTCACACTCAATATAATGTAGAAAAATACATAATTCTTTCCTATTGTATCAAGTTGACTATGTATAATTGACATATAATAACGAAACTGTACTATGACATGTTTGATAAACATTGATATGAAGCCGTTCAAAAATAGACGAAATACATTCATAATATATTAGGATGTGTGAAACTCTAAATATATACAATTTATTTCGAAATGCGCTACTAACACACTCGTACGTCTTTTTACATTTCATTAAAGAGCTCCAACAAGTAAAGCGGAAACGACCGTATTTGAACTATATACATAAAACGTTACTTCCTTCATGAATATAGTACGTCTTATATTAAGACGTCAACGTGAGTTAACATTTTGCAAATGTTCTTTACCGTATGTATTTTGCATTCGTTCAAGTTGCTTTTACGTTCGACATGGAGGTTCGTATTTGAAAGTGGGTGTCCAAGTCACGTGCTGAATTCTCTCGAAATGTTGAATTATTTAACATAATATGTTTTGGATGATACACTGTTATATGGAGAGTAATTATTTTGTCTAGTTAAAGTATATCGTCTTACGTTTCATTCAAAATATAAAGACGGTTTTAATTATTTTCATCTAGTAAGTGTCTACTTAAACAAATTGTCCTTCGACTTCGAATATTAATCTTTACTGTATTTTTTTCGAGTATATTTTAAAATGTGGACTAATTCCCTTAATCGTAATATATTTATAACGGCTTGATTGGATGTAGGTCTCAAAAAATTTTCGTCTCTTTTAGCGATTCTGAACTTTTAACGATGTACTATGATCTGCATATTGTTGGATTTAGCATATTCATAATTTTAGTGGTCATAAGCACAAAATGGTGTGAATGCGCGTTTGCTATTTCCATAGTTTTCTTATCCATATATTTTGTCTATTCAAGCTACATCAGCTGCTCATTTAGATTTGTATTTTTTGTAATATAAAGATATAAATTTTAAGACTGCGCAAGGCGATTCGGAGCTCTTGACATAACTCTCTAGGCGACTCGGGGCATCTATTCGGATATTTATGTCAAGTTAATGGTCTAAACCACACAGAGATAGACATGTATGGAAGCGAAAAGAATACACCAAAAAATCTTGCTTCAAAGATATAAATGATTTTATTCGAAAAATTTTTTTTATCGAATTTTGGAAATATTTTTGGAAAATGAAATCCAAATGAATGATAGACATAAAAATGGAGTAATGCGGTTAAATGGCGTGTAACAGAAAAACACTATATTTATATGTTGTAAAATTGTTTTTCTTTTAACTTTAAGCTGCAAACTCCTAAGGCGCAAGGGGGAATAACGCCCCTCCTTCCTGTCTCCAAAAATTTGGAAGCCGAAGTAATTCGTACTGATAGAAGATCATGCATAGATTGTATAATAAGTAAAACATAACGTCACCTATTTATCGTCTTTTAAGAAAGAAAAAAAAATGTAAATTCTTCTCTCTGATTCTTCAAATTCTAGACCACAATCTTAAATTTATTTACATTGACAGAGTTGTATGGACCAAATAATCTAATAATATTATGTACGTGGATTTTTGAGTTGAGTTGTATTTTGTTTAAATGGAACTCAAATTAAAATGAATTGGTCAACTCACTGTTTTAAATATCTATCTTAGCTAGATAGTTATTAGTAACTTACAATACATAATATTATTTGCATAGGACATGAAATTGTGATAATATGTTAGTAAAATTTGTAGTCGATGATGATATACATATTTCCGTTGATTTATCATTATTCCAAAATAGAAAAATATTCCAAATAATAGGCGTAAATTAATGAAGAATGAATATTATCAAGTAATTATGGCACAGTAATTAATTAAAAAGTGATGACAACAATTTAACTTTGCATCTAAATTTGCGACACATATTATTAAAAATGTGACGCTAAATGCAATTAGTCAATAAAACGACAACAACTTTGATTATACAATTCATTATGATTTCCGTGACTTAAATATAAGCGAATAAAAAAAATAATAAAATGCCTTGAGAAATACATTACATTTCTTTTCACTTAGAAATGAAAAGTAAACGTTATATATTCCTTATTATGTATATTTTTTCTTTTTTGTTTCACCGACTTAATAACTTCCTATTTCTAATATTTATTACAAAGTAAAGGACCGCTTCCTATAAATTTTTATTGAGTCGATGAAAGTAGGCGTGATACCATCAATTACATATTTCCGTTGAGTGTGTTATGACTTTGTTTAACTGTATAGTCCGTAATATTCTCGAAACGAATGCAGTCACCTAATTCCCAAGTAAGTTAACTTACATACCCATATTCGATAAAATAGTTTTTTAATGAAATTGAGTTCGTTCACACAGATGGAGAAACTTTCTCTCCTAATATCCCGTAACTCCTTCAATTTTAAAGTCACACAGAACCTATCGGTAGCAGATTGTTGATAATTGTATTCTAATTTGGCGTTGGTCGAATAACTGAAGTAGTAATTTTACAATAAATATTAATTGTATACAGAATTTATATAAAGAAGTTACTTAAATATATCTCACGCCATACGTGATATACCTTGGAAGTATACTCATATAGCTAATGACAACTTGGTTCTAGTCTCACGAGATTTCTCGTAATACAAATGAAATTACCTAGTGATATGTTGAAGTGAGAATGAGATTAAGACGAATTCTGAATTGACATTATTTGCTACATAAAATTTTAATTAAACATAAATTTAAAGTAAGCACGATTTTTTGCAGAAGTACCATACTGATAGATAACGAATTAATATATGTAATACCTTATTATTCTGAATAAGAATTATTTACAATTTCCTTCAAATTAATATTACTTTAACTCTGTTAACATGGTTGTTGGAAGTGTTAGAAATTCGTTTAGTTGAATGTTGAACGAGATTCCAAGACTTTCGATGCGAGACTGGACTGTGGCACCTCACTTTGCTGATCAGAGTTAAAAGTTGTTAGAAAATAATTTGCAATAATTTCGAGACAATTTAATCTATAGAATTTAGTTGCGTATCTTAGTTGATAACTGAGTTTGATGTCTAGACATCACTTCAGTTCAAATCGAAAGGTCACTTCAGTTCAAATGGAAAGTTTATGCTGTAGCAGCAGGTTAACTTAGTTGATTAATATAATGAGAACCACTTATGTGCAATGTTGTCTCATTAGTCCTGATTGCCATTAATTTCTTTTCAATCAATCATATTTGTTTTGCATATAATTTTTTGGTTGATATTAAAAATATTGAAAAAAAAGATATTTACCTTATAATATTTTTTGTTATTATTATGTCTATATAATACGCATTTTCTTTTCATTTACTTAAGATACCGTGCAAAATATATAGGAATTTGCAGATGAAGAGAACGAAATTCGTCTTCTTTGGCAACATCTCCTTTATTTGTTTATTCAGCTGCTAGCTTCGAATCACTTAGGTTTGACTTGTATTCATCAAACAGAATATCAATAATGGCAATGCTGTATTATATATAAACTGATTTATCACCTCACATCTGATGTGAAGTAATAAACCAGTTTCATGTATAATCAAAATTCAGACAAGGAACAACATGTGAAATTATTCGTGTATACACAAAAGTAGGTTTAAAGTAATAATTTAATGGTTTTCCATGTATATATATATATATATATATATATATATATATATATATATATATGTATACATATATTGCAATAGAGTTGAAATTTGCTGCACACCTCCAAAGCATATTTTTAAATAGAATGTTAAATATTTTTATCGATTTCGCTTCTGTTAAAAGTTTCATTTAACGCTTTTTAGTCAAAAGATTTACCGCAAAAATTGTTATTATTCATTTGCAGATTATTTAACTTTCTAAAAGAAAAGGTTTCTGTATTCTTTTATTCCGCGATTAGTCTTTTGTGAGACATGACGTTTACAAAAATGACAACATTTACAATTTTCGTAATATACACTATTCTCTATATCATCTACGAAGCCCTGTAGTAATAATTCATGATTGGCATTAACCGAATAAGAACCGATTTTCTATTGATGTGTATTGATAAAAGATGGCTTATAGATAAATACAAGATATAATCTATTTTTATTGATTTTTAAATATGTTGTCACTATAATTGTCATCAAATTTTATACGAGGGTATACATTTTCTTCAACTCTCTTTCTCCTTTATCCTCTTGGTCTTGTATTTCTGTTGCTTACTTTAAACAATTGGTTGGATTTGGAGGCTCTCAATGATATCTTAAGTGTCATCTTCACTTATAATGGAAATTCTAAGCTCGTTATACAAACATGTATTCAGCGCTATTTCTGGAGCTAGCAGGTCTAGTGTGCATTGGTTCTAAGCAGTTGTCGCTCAACCACAATTCTTATGGTCCAGATCATTACTCAACCATACTTGGATCTGGTAATATACTCGATATAAATGTTGATAAACAGCGCCAGGTATCGGAGGAAAACAGGATAAAAGTATGATCTTACTATGTACTTTTAACGCTGCTAAAACACCTGTATCTGTTGGACGAACTAATAGTTTTCAGCCCTGTAGCTAGAAGAAAACAAATTTCATTAGTGAGAACGATGTATTGAGAAGAGTCGATATTTGTAATTAAATTATAAATTTTTAAAGTAATTGAAATATTTTTGTTACACTATTGACGAAAAAATAAAATATGAGCATTCAGGATATGATGTCAAACTTTGTGATGAATACATTTTTGTTTATAGTTGACTTTTTCATGGTTTTAAAAAGAAAATTATCTTAACAAGAAGGTTAGTGAAATAAATGTTATTAAGAAATCGACCTGTTCATCAACAATAATGCTTGCATTAATATTAGACGGTTCTAAAGCTGTATCAATTATGAGAATATCGGCATCATTAACAGATTGTTTCACAAAAATTTTTGTAATGGTTAGTTTTTCACATTGCATTGAAATGAGCAAAATATGCGACACAAAAGTAGAATACCCGCAATAGAGTACGTGGAACCAAAGATGAAGATCAGACGAAAGATAAAAACAGAGATATATATATGTAAGCAAAGCGTTGATATTTTTTTACGTATATTAAATGTCCAATGATGGATAAATGACGCAATTGTTTTATATTGTTTAAAATAGTGTTAAGTTACAATCACCCATAGAAAAAATAAGTGAAACTTTTTTATAGAAAATTCTGCAATCTGCAAATATTATAAAAACTATTTTTAAAATGAAACTTGCCGTTTAAGAGATCACGGCATATTAGTCCAGGCCATTATCCCATAAAACTCCTGCAACACAGAAAATGTTAACAGTCAAATTTGGAAAATTATGATGAAAATAATACTTACTTCATAACTTTATAATTAGCCCGATTGAAATCTCGGCCTATTTTTAAAATTTTTTTTTAAATACCTTCCGCAAAAGCTATAAAATCTTCAATATATCCAATTAAAATACACAACCTTAGATTGTTATAGTAACTTGTCGATTACAATTTATATAATTTATTATTTTACGAAATCATCTTTTTGTGTGAATGTACCGGTAAATATAAAATTAGCCATAAATTATTCGAGTTTACCTTTGACGCATATCAATTGGCACCGCCGCGATTACTTTTATACAATCTATTGGTGGCATTTCCTAAACTATGTCAAACGTATGCTAGGCCTGTAAGGTCAGAAGAAAAAGTTATAAATATAATTTATTAATATTAATTTTAAATATAAATTAAGATGAACCTACTTGAAAAACCGTAAGTAAAGTAATAATTAAAAAGTATTTTATTTTTTCGTACAGATTTCTTATTCATTTAAAATATCTTGCACACGAAGTCTAAGTAAATTTATACAAACATTCATAATTAGATATTGGAATGTTTACAAATATAAGTATCATCATCATCATCATCTTCATCATCATCATCATATATATTAATACGCTAAGGTTAAGATGTTACACTCCCTTTTTAAAAAAAACCTCACAACTAATCCACATAAATTATATATCATTTTATAGATAATTGCTTGCTCTACCGGCATCCACAACTAAAAAATTTATTATTGCTATTGTTTTTGCAAATTAATTAATTATTAAAATTATATACACAAAACAGCAATGCTGCCATCTAACGGCTCAACGTCAATATGATTGACTGTCGGTAAAATTTTTGTTTAATTTCACATCCACTCACGTATAAATAAAGTGGCGCTTTAGCTCAATGCTTTTGATACTTGCGCCTCTATATGTCAATTTTAGTAAAATATTTGTTTGATCTGTCATCTGAGCTTTATAATGGAATAAATAATGCGAAGACTTCGCACGGGTCACGCTAGTTACGATATAATTTGACATATAAAGACAAGTGCCGTGATCAACAAAATCCGGAAATTTATATGGAATCATCAACGAATACAGTTTAATTCAATTAATTATGAAATCTGTCACATAAAGTCTTATGTTAATTTATCTATTATAGATAGGCGTATGTTTCCTAAAGCATTGTTATAGAAAAATTAGAAAGTTAAATATTAGCAACATTTTCATTTTAATGGTGTATGTGGAATAGTGTGTCTATAGCAAAAAGTTCAATGTAAAACAATTTATGTAGAGTATACGAAACAAATAAGTAAATAATACATTATTTCCATACACTCTCGGTAGTTTTGGTAGTGGATATAATTTTCCAATAAATGGAAGAAAATGTTTCAGACTTGCCACATGTTTGATTTCTTGTTAAGCGTCCCAAAGATTTAGACATAAGGTTTATACATTTCACCGTATTACAAAAAATGTACTGATTGCACGAATATATTTAGTCTCCAAAGGATTTTTGGTCACACGGTTTACTTCAAAAACTTTTAAGATAATGTCAAAAAAGAAAAAAAAATGCAAAAAAATAAAGAACTAGGCAATAAACTTTAGCGTTATATACACGCATGGAAATAAAATCATTACTTTTATGTAATTATTACTTCAATAGTCATATGATAATTAAAATATGATAATATAAAAATCTAAGCTAAGTCATCATTTTTTATTTATAATGTACATGAGTAAAAATAACCTTCAATTTTTTCCAGGCATGATACGATATTCGTTATTTGAAAATATTATTATCCATATAAACGAGAAATGGTATTCCGATAGCATTATTTAGGAAAGAAGCCGTGGTAATTTGAAACTTTAATATAAAGCTATATATTTGATCGAAATTTTAAATTGTAACGTTAAAGATAGCGTTACCCGTGTTTTAATGTAAACTTGCTAATTTAATAATATTACCAACAATCTATGTGAACGAAGTCACGGACATAGCTAATAAAAAACCAGAAAAGGCAAACCATTTCATATATAAAGTTATAAACGCCGTTAAATTATGGAATTAAATAAAGTAAAACTACTATAGTTAAAAACCCTTTTTTGAAGATTTATGTTTAGTTTCAATTTAGCGCTGTCGAATCAGAAGAATTTTATACTTTTCATTTAAATTAAAGTTCCGTATGCGTCGATGTTGTAATATCGTGCGCCAATGCGCAAGTATGAAACCAGCATTGATGAATGGCTCTAAGCAATGGAATTGTAGATCATTGTTTTGCCATAAAGTGAAATCATCGAGTGGATTTTCTATACCAAAATTTTAAATTATATCAATTGCTTCAATGACTTGAATATGCATGTGGTAAATTAAAAAAATAAATATCTTGGATTTATTTAAAAAATAATTTTGAAATATTTAGTCATTAATATATCATGGACAATTCTGCCTTTAATTTAATTTTCTTATCTTTCGTGGTGACATAACGTTTGAAGGACCCCGGGCCCACTTCAGATTTTGCATCATTCTGTTGGCTGCTCTCCTGTCCCTATTGAGAAAATATAATTTTCTAAAATCCTCATCGACTTGATATTCCTGGCTTTCCTTAAGTCTTCTTTTGAATGTTGAGCAACACAGGTTTTCTTTGAGTAATATTTAGCTATACTAATCCCTTTTTCAACATATTTCAGCTACCTTTTTACCTTTTAATTTCAATGTTAAATTCTTTAAATTCATGAAACAATGTCTATTTACATTTATTGCTCTATTAGTCTTCTTACATATTTTCCTTTTCCATATTTTAATATTCTTCGTGTTAAAAGTCGATATTTCTGATAAGCTGTAGCAGGTCTAATAATTAATTTGTGACTACATATTTTTCTTATTTGTAGCAAACATACACAAATAGAGTTGTCGTTTGATCGCCACTAAAGTTTATACACTACTTTCAAAGATCTCCGATGTGTATTGAATCTTTGTCCATTCAGTTATGTGGTGTTAAAATTGTCATCTTGCTAAATTAAGTTATGTGGGGTTAAAATTATCATCTTGTAAAATTATCATTTTGCTAAATTAATTAGGGACACCTAACTCTCTCTCTAATATATACATTGTCAACCAATGTTTAGTTAGAAATAAATATCAACATACATTAACATTACAAACATTCATAAAACATTCTCGTCATCGGAACCATTTCGTACTTCAAAACAGTTAGAAAAGTTAGAAACGCTGTGAGAATAAAATAAAAACACTCAATTTATTCAATACAAGGATATGTACGATGTTGTTTTCCAGACAAATCGAACAAGTCCTATACGATATTTTATGTTGAGATGTCTGCGCGAGGGGATGATATGTAAATGTGCTTTTGTTGAAACATTTTGTATTCATCCGAGTTGTTGTCTTTGGGTTATATTCAAAGAAAATTTAAGGTACTATAAATAAAGTTTACCAAAGAATTTTACTAACCGATTTACCTAAGAGTCTAGGTCGTGAATGAAGGTAAATGTAACAATTAGTAATTAAGTAAGGCAATAACTGAAAATAAAAATTTAGATAATATTATTAAATATTTATTTGCTTTTTCAATGTTTGGTATACCCTAAAATTATATATATATTTGGTGGATTTATTTGTACAAGTGCAGTCACTTCCAGTCAAAAACAATGATTTAATAAAAACTGAAAATTATATTTATAAACCTGTTCTATTACAAGATCTACAAATTAGAATATACAATTTTTAAGTGACTTAACATTTTTCTTTTGGGAAAATGTTAACGAAATAAATATAAAAAAGGCCGCAAATTTAAAATCACAGTTATCAATTACAAATCTTTACAAATTATGCTTAAAGAGAAGGGATTAAGATGGAATAAGGGTAGGACTAAGGACTATGAGAGAAAAAAAAATTTCAGATAGCATTTGAAAACATTTTTGGACAGTTGCGATAGGAAAGGTTTTCTTCCTTTTCTGAATCAAGAGTGACGATGTAGTATTTAGCTGCTTCTTTTTAGAGATCCGTAACCAAATGATAAAACTGAACTCTTATTATTTCATTGGTTTGTTCTTGCGTTAGTATTTCTTAGACTTATAATTTTTCTGTTGGTGATTAATTGTGATAAAGTTTTCCAGAAAAAACACACTTGAATTGTATAAATTCAATAAAATTAAAAAAAAACATATTTCTTACTTTTGTGAAGTTCATAGAATTGGGAAATGATTTTCATGGACATGCGGTTCGAGTGTAATTTTTTTAAAAAGACCTGAAAAATTAAATTTTGTAATTATTCTAGAAATATCTAATAGGAATTTTCATATGGCGTCTACTTTCTGATATATCAGTCTTCGAAGTGATATACAGTGTTTTTCCTTACACCTTCTAACTTTTTACTAAAGTATACACACTTTATTTATACATACTCAAAAAAAAAAAATATAATCTGATAATTCAATATCATCTGTATGTAAGGAAACTGTTTATTATTTTACAACGCAAATGAAGATTATAGCTACACATAAAAATACGTTGATCATTTTCGTATAAAAGCACTAATGATTACATGTGTATAAGATAATCTTGGTCGAAGTTAACATAGTTCGTGCCTCACTTCACTATAAGGCACAAGCCGTCTAATTATTTACGAACATAAGGCCACTTCTTCTTTCTAACAAATTAATGTTGTTTCTTTCAAATTAAGTTTTGTTTGCAATAATTAATACTGGTGCATATACAGTATCTAGTTGTACGTCAAAGAATTATAAGGCAAATGAAATAAAATTTCCCACTTTCTCAGAGTTTCTATTTATTCACTAATAAAAATTGTACAGTTAAGTGCACCAATTTACGAATATCCTCATTCTTTTTCTTTTTCAGATAAATTTGGCGTTGCTATAAAAAAACTAGAGACTTACTAACAATAACTCAATTCAAAGTCCAATACCCAGTAGGCACAAGCGCACCGCCTAATCCCTTATCCTACTGCTCACTTCCAGCAAACACGAATTTTTCTATGTCTAATCGAGTGAAAAATAAATATATTCAAAGGGCTATTTGCCTACATGTTTTATTCATATCGCAGGAACGCTCTTTGTATTGGATCCCGACTCGCTGCAACACCAACATATAAGAAATGAAGAACCCTTTATCTTGGCCCTCGCCCTTGGCATCGATACAAATAATCCACCCTCGTAATAAAGCTCTAGGGTGACGTTAGTTGCAATTGAAATTGAGATATCATTCCAATTCCACCGTCGATTTGCCATTATCTGTTTCACTCGAGCGTCGAATTTAGATAGTTGGACATGACTTCGTTAGGTCGGCACTGTTGATATTTACGTTTTTGGTATTTTTAAATTTAGATTTTAAATTATTAGGCTGAGATTATTGGCTGAATCAATATTCTAGATAATAGGAAGAACAATAAATCGGAGTCACTTGGACACAAAATGAAAGTAGCTATGAGCGATAGATGCGATTAAGGGTGGCACATGTTTTGATAATGAATCATTTATTTGTTATTTAAAGTTGAAACATAATACTTTTTGTATGACTAAATAATAGGTATTAAGATTTGTAAATGTTATTTACAGATTTAAACTAAAACAGTCAAGCCAAATAAAAATTAGAAAAACAATTATCTTCTCTTTATATCCGTCACTTTAAATTCTTTTTAGTTTTCAATTCATTTTGCAAGAAATATTGCGAGGCGTCTAGCATTTATAATTGTTTTGTTTTGTCGTCCAAGAAATCGGCGAGAATGAAGATTTGTATTGGGCCTATATCGGACACTTGTTGCAAGACGGGCTTCATCAGGGAAACGGACAACCCTAAGACAGATTGAAATTAGAAAAAATATTTTATAATAATTTTTATTAGAGAATAGCGCTAATGAATCAGATTATATGCAGCCCTTAATACTCACTAGAGCCGATACTAAAAAGAGCGAAACCATAATTTGTCATTTAATTTTAGTAAACGATCATAAAGTTTAATTATTGTGCTACACTTTCCTTTTCAATATTGTGTAAAGCTTGTTGTAATACCCAAGATATATTTCATCGTAGTGTAAAAAATTATTTTATGAAATTAACATTGTATATCGTAACGCCTTTGGTTTAATAAGGTCCAGTGAATTTGAAGTGAATTTGAGGTTGCCCTTATTATACTATAGAAATTTAATTTTTTATTTTGCAAATAAACAAAAAATAAAAGGGAAGAATTAAGGAAATGTTTATTTGTATTATAACTATCCCTTACGTTACCAGTTTAAATTCTAGTTAATATAATTATCAATGTAAGATATATGCATTGTATTTTTTACTAAAAATATTTAAATTAGCAGACCTGGTTTATTCGGAAATTACAATTTAACAAGATTGGCTAAAATTGTTTTTTGAAAAGCATTTTATTTAATGTTCGAATTTTTTACAATTACTGTATTTACTTGAATTTTTTAACATTAAGATTAATATAGACTAGCGTGACCCGTGCGAAGTCTTCGCATTATTTATTCCATTATGAAGCTCAGATGACAGATCAAACAAATATTTTACTAAAATTGACATATAGAGGCGCAAGTATCAAAAGCATTGAGCTAAAGCGCCACTTTATTTATACGAAAGTGGATTTGAAATTAAACAAAAATTTTACCGACCGTCAATCATATTGACGTTGAGCCGTTAGATGGCAGCATTGCTGTTTTGTGTATATAATTTTAATAATTAATTAATTTGCAAAAACAATAGCAATAATAAATTTTTTAGTTCTGGATGCCGGTAGAGCAAGCAATTATCTATAAAATGATATATAATTTATGTGGATTAGTTGTGAGGTTTTTTCTAGAAAGGGAGTGTAACATCTTAACCTTAGCGTATTAATATATATGATGATGATGATTTTCTAAACTCAAAATGACAATTATATTTTATTTGATTTCAATGTTAAATGGCCTTATTTATTGCAAGTAATTAAAACTTTGGCAACATTAATTAAATTTTTGCCGTGTATTCAAATCTATAATCATATGAGTATCTTGGCGCTTATTCCAAATATAAATTTATTGAATGGAAACATGACGAGTCAAAACAGTCATATTACAGTTTCGTATTTTTTAGTAATTACTTTGAAAAATATGGTTATTAATATTTACGTTCAAATTCTTAAAAATTATTAAGTTCTCTAAGTGCGATTGGATGCCTACTTTCTTCGGAAAATTTTATTCCTTCTCCTTTTCGAATTTCCTTTGTGATGATTTTTAATATAACATATATCTTGCTAGGACTGTAGCCAACAATCGCACTCGTGGTGGCTGTAAGAGAGAAAGATGGTTTTTAAACCAAACATTTATAGCATTTGGTAAGCAAAAGTTTAGTTTTGGTCTTTTTTAGGTTTTTAAAAGAGGGCAACTCAATAGTTTTATTATTAATTTTTTCTCGAAGTAACTTTTTAGAGGTCCATAAACGAACTAGCACCTCTTATAGGTGAATCCTTTTAGTATAACCTTTATACGTGTGATTGTCGGTTTGACTAAGTGGATTAGTCGCAGATTATTAGTACCATAAAATTAAAATTTGACAAGTTTATACACATTTATCGATATTGGTCGGTATTTTCTACAAATTGTTTATTACTAAACTTGTGTATCGGCGTAAAGTGTTCTATTTTCCAGCGCATGAGAAATTAACCATGCTTAATACAAATATTGAATAACATTGTTGGAGAGATATTGTCTGGGTCACCCTTTTACTTATTCCTAGTTATTTTAGCACACTAACTACCTCAATCCTGGTGAAGCAAACTTTAGTGATATTAGTGTTTGTTTGTAGTTTTGAGTTTATGTCGCATATATAATTCGTATTTAGTGGAATATGCTGTTTAATTTGATGGAATTTAAAATTTAAATTTAGATTTTTTGTTTGCGTACCATACGGTTTATGAAAATATTACAATTTTATTAAAACTACAGAACGAAAATGAATGAAAAATTAACGGCAGTGGTCCTTTACGCATCAAGTTAAAAGGGCTACTTTCTTTGATTTAAAAAAAAATTAAAGACAATTGTCTTACTGTCTATTCGGGCATCACGTAAAAACTGCGAGACCAAAATTTCACTGCGGTAAACCTTTACGAATCGAATTAAAAATGCTTCCTTCGTTAAATATTCCTTCCTTTCCTTCGGGAAAAATTACAAGACCTTACTTTGACTGCGGTATTGCCTTACAGATCGTATTAGAAAAGTTACTTTCTTTTATTTCAAATATTTTAAAAGACAAAATTTTCTCACTATTTGGGCATCACGTGAAAATTATTAGAATAATATGGATGAAATTTTTACTTGCGTAAAGTATACATACGTAAAGCATATAATCCTTTTTTTAAGCAATATTTCCTAGGAAACTTAAAATACATATATATATATATATATATATATATATATATATATATATATATATATATATTGTCGATGATTTTACAGCATTTACCTTAAAGTTCAAGACAAAACACTGTTATTGCTGTTAAGAATACTTATGTAATGCGAAGGTTGATCAAGCTTTTATATGTTATTTTTATTCGGATGAAAGCTACTTGGAAATGAAAATAAATAAAAAAGGGTGAGGCTTTGGGAATATCTAGTTCTTTTTTATTAATAATAAATATCACTGAAATATAAAATCTTTGTAGCAACATACATTATTACAAATTGAAGGTTTTTTTAAACTACTTTCAAATACATTGGATATTTAATAAAATCATTGTTTTCAGTCTACAACATTTTACTAAAATATTCCACCTTACTGGACATCAGTTGAGGATTTAGTGCAGGCTGTTAAGAAAATAAGTTCTCGGATTTGACTAAATTAATGATTTTATTCGTTACATATAATTAGCCAACGTAGTAGAATATATTTGAACACATGTTTTTTATATTCATATTTTGGCAATATTCCTTATTGAAAAACTATTTTTCATGTTTAGAGGTAGAGCCTAAAAATTGTTTAAGGTATCGAGCTCTAAAAATTTGTGAAATTGTTGTTGTTTGAAATATATTTAATAAAATATATTCTTTGAAACGTTTACAATTAACATGTATATTGTCGTAGTAATATTTGTTTAATCAAATGTTACAAAATTAATCTCTTATATAACAAATTAGGAATAAAATTGGCTTTATGAAAGTCGGTGAAAATCTGAAAATTTGGTTAGCAGACACGTTCAGTGAAGTTATTCATTGAAGTGAGTTGTTCGCACGAACAGTTTATCAATTTAACCTAGAATAATATTTTTATAAGTAAAACGAATATCCGTAGTCACAAGACATCGTTACAATCTTAATTTAAGATTTTAATAAATAAAACTAATTTAACAAAATCGATAAGTCAGCATTCCCTAGATTATTTCAAGATATAAATAATATAAATATTAAACAACAATATCAAATTAACCATTTATTTACCAATTAATTAAATATTTATTACACACCCATTCCAGGCATACACTCGAACTCAACCTTTTTGGTGAATTGCACACTAGTGATTGACAGACTGGACTTATTGAGTGCGTGTCCCCGCAGCGTTCCACGGTCTTTACTTCTTCCGACCCGTTTTCCAAACTCTCGTGTAGACTTATCGCTCGACTGATATTGACAAGTCATGGACAGCTCTTAAGTATAAATAAAACGAATAACAAGTGAAGCTTTATTGAATAGAAGCTGTAAAAATATCACCATTACAAGCTGTACAAGCCCTGTAGCGTGCAATTGTCTGTTAATGATCGATTGTTTTGATCACTCATACTCTTAGAAGTTAATTTATATATCAATTTGGTTTTGGTTTAAAATTTATTTTCAAAAGTAAAAATCTAAATACAGAATACCCACAGTGCCAAGTACTTGACAAGTTTTCCTTATTTTGGAGGTTGAGAATAAAAAAACGATATTTTTGAGATAATACAAGTAACCATTTAGGCATATTTTAATTGATTGATTTATGTAGTAAACTTACTAAAACATGTTCATTTTAGTTAAGGAAGTAATTTGAAAAATCAGTTGATAGGAAGGTGGCTTGCAAAATGTATTAATAACTAGCTGGTGCACGCGACTTCGTTCGCGTGGACTTCAGTTTTGGTTTTATCTGATTTTCTTGCAGTAAAAAGTTACCAGATAATAATAAAACACCACATAATCTAAACATATAATAAAAAATAAAGATAAAATTAAAATATGTGAATATTTACAAAAACACCATAAAAATAAACCCTACTCTTTCCTATCGACTTAATAACGCCCTATTTATAATTACTACTTTTATGTAAGAACGAAGTAATAAACACAGGATTTTAGTCAAACACAATAAAAGCAACGAAAGTTATGTGTAAAGTTTTTAACTAATATAATAATTTAAGTTACGAAATAAGTATATTTATAGACAGAATAGTATTCACAAATTTTACGAAATTATTTTATTTAAAATACTGTAGATAATTCAAGCGGCAGTGGCCATATGGAATCTGCATTACAAAGCCTGGCTTTTACCAAAATGATCCATCCATGCGCCTTGCAATACGTGCGTTCGCTGTGAATCATCCAATAATACAGGAGGCGCCGCGGCTCGCGGTGCGCTTTATATACTTTTTATTATGGTCGACCATATTGATGAGAGTTCAGCTTAAATTGGACGTGTCTATATTTCCAAAACCAAGCATTATTTTTAACTTTATGTTCATGTAAACTGCCAACCGTGATTTTACAAACTACAGTTAACAAATCAACCGAACCGAACTAAATCAACCGAAGCGCATTTCTAGAATAGCGCCTATTATTTAAAGTAACGTAACTTTTTTGAACCGATTTGAATCGCTTTGAATAAGACAGACAATAAATTTTACGGGAAGTCTACCATAACACATCAGTAACCGCATTCATATAAGTTAAGCCGTGTCTGAGATTAGCGCGCACAATCGCACAGATAAACAGACTAACAGACAAAAATTTCAAAAACATTTTTTTTGTCGCGGTAACGTAATTACAACGTGTATAATTTGTTTTGTTTCCTAATATTTAATGTATAGACACGGCTTGTTTACAATTTTATCATACGTTTAGACTACACAAATTAAAATAGAGTTTTTGAAAAAATAAGAAGCCAAAAAAGAAACGGGAGACTGACAGACGACTAGGATATCAATGCAGGAATAATTGATTAAACGAAATTTGGAAAGGTTTAATTAATTGTGGGGTTTCTTAACACATGCTGGGCTCTTAATTTAATATTCGAAGAAAAAATTGCAATAAATGTCAAAATATTCTCCAAATAAAAAAGATTTTTAAATATCCGATTACGATGGATAACTAAAAATTCATTAAACCACATTTACATTCAGGAGCAGTGGAAATTGAGCTAAGCCCCATTGGCTTTTATTCAAAACCGAGATACAAAAATTGCATTTTCCGTTTCAAATGCTATTAAAATTTTATATGTTCATCTCATTGTAACGTTTTTAGACCCCGCAATGTTCCATCCTTGTTGATAATTAAAAAATACATCGTTCAACAAATTATTTAGCAACAGGACTATGTTCAGACTATATAAATTAGTCAAATTATTGTAGTAATTTCACTTAAAGTTATAAATGGTCACAATATATCGGTTATATTATTTATACAAAGAATTAATTGCATCAATCTGAGATATTTGTTGTTCTGTCTTGGTTAAAATAATAATTTTTTTCTTGAATTTGCAATTTTGTAGCAACTTGTTTCACAAACGGTTGAAAATTTAATGTATTTCCTTAGTACTTCTAACCAATTTGTTGCACAGAATCATCTGTGCTATTAACAGTCCGTCTTAGTTACAGCTTCTTTACAGTTTACGATTTCAATGAAAGAGAGTATAAGTTTTTTTATAGAAAAAGGTTTTAATTATTTTTAGCTTAATGCACAGAATACTCCCCTATGAAAAACAGAACTTGCTTTTCGTTACATCTTCCTTTTCACATTAATTGCATCGTATGTAATCATTATTGATATAAATAGTGAATCACTGGATAGACAATTTCAGCTCGGTTTTTGCTAGAACCCGGTTACATTAAGATAATTCAAGTACACTCAGTAAGAGTGTACGATATAAAATGTCATATAATAGCTTTTATAAATACTTTGTTTGTAGGAACTTAATGACTACAGTATTTAATTCAATCGCCCATACAGATCCATTGGAACTAGAAGACGTAACCAAGTTCGATATCACTGAATAAATGTAGTAAAATATGAGATAAACTTAACGAATATTGTATTTACTTATTTTCAAACTTTTGTTGAAACAAGAGAGTTGGAAACTTGTACCTGTAAGTAAAAATTAGAAGACTAATTCCAGAAATAGCTCAAAACACACATGTGAAATTATTTTCTTTTAACATTGGCTATAAGGGAAGTGTTTATTTGTATCAAAAAATATTTGATGTGGATATAAAATTTTTCCATTTCATTTCCGCATGAAACACCTTTATGCGTATAACATACATTAAAGCATATAGCACAGAACTTGTTACCTTAATAATTAATAAAAAATACATTTACTGAGGTTAAACATCCCTTCTGCGTTATAGAGTACTCTTTTATATGTTTAAGCATTGAATAGTGGGATTCTGTCTGAAGCCATGATCGCATTGGTCTCTGACTTTCTACACTATAATGAATTATAGAGGAATGAAAGTGAAGATTGTGTTGTAAATACTTAGCATTACAACACGAATATAAATTTTCTCCAATATTTTTTCCTTTTCATCCGCCAAATAAGCAAGGAATCTTATTTGTAAATTGTATTTAAGTTGAAATTTAATGATTTCTTTAAGGCAGCATTATATCGGAATTATTTATTCATTAGACATTATTTTTGTATGTAAGAAACATAACAATTACTTTGAAACACTTAAAAAATGTATTCTATGTACAATGGTACTCGCAATATCTCGTACGCACAAGCGGTACATAAAATGATTGACGACGCGGGTCTGGTTGCGACAGACTCGGGTGGTCAATATCCTCAGTCAAACACAAAGCTCCTTCCAGCGACGTTTTCTTTTCGATAGACATCCGCTTCATAGATGACCTGCTAGCTTTTTGATCCCTGTCACTCGGATGAAGACTGTACCGAAAGATATTCGTTCTGTTACACGTCTAATGTATAAATAAAACATGAAAACGAAAGCGTTAGCTATGTGTGATGTGAAATTTTATTGCCACTTTGGTGTAATTACTATATGAACAAATAATATCACAGAACTTAAAACAGAGCTTTTAATAATAACTAACAATGTGGTTTAATTAACATTTGCCGTGAAATTGCTTGTAAAGGAAAATAAAATTAGTAAGCATCCAACAAAAATATAATGTCATCTTCTCCGGATACATATATATATATATATATATATATATATATATTGCCACCGTATTTGGTACGGCTCAATTTTGCGTAGTACGTCGTCACTCACAATATTCAACTGTTAATTAGAGCTGGTACTACGGCTTGATGGACTGCTCATCTTTGGGCGGAACGCTTCTGTCTTTGTAATTCCTTTCGGTCTTCTAAAAATTTCGATCTAATTGGACGCCACGTATTTTATTACAAAAAAAAATACGAAAACGGTATTTACTGTAATTTCTTTTCTAACTGCATAACGAGTCAGCATGCTTTATTTTCCAAACTTAATTTTTTTATTCCATTCAAATTTCAAAAGTGGAAGAAAATAAATTTAAAAGATCTTATTTTCTAACAAGGTATATAAATACTTTATTCAACAATGTTTCAAAGTAACTGAATTAATTAGTTTTAAACATATTCTGTAATTATTTAGTACATTTTTCAACTCAAAATAATCCATTATAATTTCAAAACTATGTTCTCGTACCTTAACTTTAGCTTAACTATACTTTCGATATAAATGATAGATGTCGCTCTGTCGCCATGCGTAACCGCCGTTAAATGTCCCTTCGTGAGTGCTCGTGGATATCTGTTATTGTTCGGGTAGCAAGCTTATGGCGTCGTAGAATTTTCTCAATACATATATACATATATATATATATATATATATATATATGTACATTTTTTTTTTGGCAATTTGCTCAAAAGTTTTCATATAGAACCAAATAATTTTAATTGGAGAAAACTAATTTCGATTTTTTAAGTTTAAATATTAGCGCTAGGAAGTTGTAGATTAAGTAGACCGCGCAGAATACACGAGAATAACCAAAGATCCCCGAAAGTCGACGACGTGAGCCGCGCAAGACAAATGCGTGTCTCCGTGATCAGAGATAGATCCCAGCCATGAGATAGTTAACGTCAAATTTACAAGATCGGACGACGCACTTTCCAAATATCAACGAAAATAAGTTTTGAACAGAATAAAATAAAATTGGTGTAAAAGTAATGTAAAAAAAGGTGTCAGGTTGTTCCCAAAAAGACAATCGAAGTATAAAAAGTAGAGAAATACATCGAAATAGTGAATAAACGAACATGCACAAATGCGCAAAGAAAAAGACGTAAGTTTTAATCAGTATATAGTGAAAACCCACAGTAAAAATAATTAACGTACAGTTTGAAATGTTTAGTGGAAAAGTGAAAAAGGGTGCTGAACAGGAGAAAAAAAAAATGTATTTAAACATATATATATGTATATATATATATATATGTATATGTATATGTATATATATATATATATATATATACATATGTATATGTATATGTATATATATATATATATATACATATATGTATATGTATATATATATATATATATATATATATATATATATAAAACAAATTTTTCGAACTTATGAGGAATTGCAAAATTCAGTTAAACAATTGCGTTACTCCGAAAAAAAAGTTTCTTTATTTTAGTACTACCTGAAAACAAAGAAACGACATTTAAAATTTATTATTTAAATTGTCAATCCATTTTTATAAAATTCTTTTAATGTAATCAAACAATCTGAATAACAATGTGAGTTCTGTCAACCAAAAATAATCTGCTTTGCTGATTGAATTAGCCGCCAATACTCACAGCACCATCTATGGGGTACCTAAGTACATGGTCACTGTTTACCAACAGAAGAGAACTGAATCAATTAAAGAAATATAGTTACTTTACATCTTCCTCCCCAGGGGAGAAAATTTTCACCGAAATTTGCACTTTTACACTAAAGTAATTAAAATTGAACCTAAATTTTACAATATCATATTAAACTAAACTAAATTTTCCGTGAGCCTTATTTGTGTTTTTTTCTTTTCTTTTTTGTAGGAAAATAGTTTTATTTTTTTTATATCAAATCAAAAATATAATACTGTGAAATAACAAGTACGTAATATCGTAGGAATAAAAAAACTGTAAATAATTATTGCTTACAATCTCTTTCAGAGTATTAACTACAGTCTTTTTATAAACAATAATAAAATGATTTAATAAGCATTTGATTGAAAAGATATGACTAGATGTTTATGATCTTACACTATAAGATCACATAACAAATATATTTATTTGCCCGTTGGGGTGAATTAGGTCATTTACTAGCCAATACCGTATAGGCAGCTTATTTTCCTGGTTCTATGGTAGGCCAGGTCATTAGATGGGTAAATTAAATTGATAATTAAAGGTAGTGCTAGGCTACTGACTGAAACTACCCCAATACGTTAATTTTACATTAGTGATTCTACTGTAGAGAAGGCATTACCATTTAATTTTCCCAAGTTCTGTATATCTACAATGCACTTTCATTGAACATTTTTTTATAATTATTTTAATATCATTTTCTTTCTAAAGTGAGTTTAAATTTATTACTCGATTCTTGAAAAGTATACATCATATAATTACGACCCACAATTAATACATCTAGCCTAGATAGAGGTGATAGCACCCAGAAAATTCCCACTAAAATAAATATAAGCACTCAGTGTATAATTTTCTTATAATGACATCTACAACATTTTGTGTTGAATTTTTCTTTGCTTTTTTATGTAGTATTGTTATTAGTTTTGTGAATAGAAAGATATTTAACTCTGACTTCTTATGACCTGTATCAATTCTATAAATTAAATTTGATATTTTTTGATAATTATAAATGGAACAATATTCAACTTATCAAATTTATTTCTACTTAGTTTCTTCCCATTCTCTACTTATACCATATCCCCTTTATTTAAATTTAATTGAGTTCTATTTTTATCAAATATTTGTCTATTGTAGTTATGTGATTTTATTGAATTTTCAAATGCTATTTTCCTATCTCTGATCCATTAAACTTTTCATTTATCGTTTTTTACTTCACTTGGCAAAAAATAAAAATCTGTACCATGTAAAAGGTATTTAGGTGAAAAGCCAGTAAATGTATGTTCTGCATTATTATATTTATCTGCCCAGTTATGAGCAATTGTCGTCCATGCCATTTTATTACTTTTTTTTGTTTATTTTACGTCTCATATTATTTACAAGCATTTGATTCAGTCTTTCATTTAAGACGTTAGAAAACGAGGCATTTACTGCAGTAAATACCATTGGTATTGATTTTTTATTTAAAAATATTTTGAATTCTTTTTAGTTAATTCCCGGGTATTGATTAGTGAGAAGTATTCCAATTGTATCAGAATCTGTTACGTTAATGATTATTTTAACAAAAAATATAAATGATTTTACGTTTTTATAATTACGTTTTTAAAAGGCAAAATATAATAAAAAAGTATTTTATATTCAATTTCTTACTCATTAATAGGACTTTGGTTATAATCATATAGTCAGTCTTTTTGTCATTACAAATAATTTAAAGTCTTATTACTATTATTACCAATCTTTTAATAACATTTAAACGTAAAGAACGTTTACAAAAATAAAAAAAAAATGTGAGCAGTCACGGGACGCCTGGCAGATGTGAAGCATCGTGTTCGTACAAGTAATATGCATAAAAGACAAGATTATTACAGGAACTAAATATAGCATAATGAAAAAATAAAGTATTACGAGTTTCTTACAGAAAATGGTGGCTTTATTTAATAAACAGTTATTTACAATTAATACAAAAATATTAAAGCACAGGTTATTTGTACCGTAGTAAACAATAGCGTCGAACTGAGTGAGGAGGGGGTCGCATAGTCGGTTGCGCATGGCGACACGTCGCCATACCGTACACTCTAGTACATATAGACTATATATATATACCTTAGTATAGCGTGGCTTTTACAATGTATTTTAATATTTATCGTTAAATTTCTTTCTGTATATAATGGACTAATTTTGTTTTGTATTTGTTTTGCAGCTGCATGAGACATATTTTTGTGTATATCTTTAATAAGTTTCTTACTAAAGTCTTCCTATAAAATAATTCTTTCACGTTTTTTAACCTTTTTACAGTAAAAACATTGCGTCGTGATATTAATTTTGATTTGTTATTTTGTACATCTGCATTGTTTCCTTGATATATAACAACGTCGTCCAATCTTATCATGTTCAAATGTTTAATTGCTCATCAGTGTCCTCATCTGATTCCAATACTGGCTCCCTGCTTAAATAATCTGCCTCTATATTTTCACTTCCCAGAGCAAATTTTATTTTGAAATCATACTGTACCAATTAAAGAAATATAGTTTCTTTACACACACATACATATATATATATATATATATATATATATATATATATATATATATATATATGTGTGTGTGTGTGTATATATATATAAATATATATATATATATATACTTCTTACCTCTCTTTTCATTTATGTTTGCTTTAGCAAGAATTTCGAATGAAAAAGTTTAATGTAATTTTTACATTTAACATGAAAAATTATTTTTCCCATATTTTTTTGATAAATAAAACTAAAGGTTTATTGAATTTGTGAATAATTTAATGGGGGAATATTTGTTTTTGCTTATAAGTTTTGCGATTACAAAAAATACGTACTGCTTTTCTTTCCATTTATGCAGTAATATAAACTTTTGGAAATAAAAAGAGCATCAATCTTTACATCTAAAAATGGTGTTAACTTAATCTAATTACTTCTTTTTGCAGCTCTATTTGAAAAATTATTACGAATGTTTCATATATTTTAAAATCTTTTAGGTTATGATATAATGATAGATGGACAGAAAGATAGGATGAAATTGTATTATTGCGGAACCCTAAACAAGGAACCGTTGATGGTGTCTGTTACGGTTATTTCCCTCGGAGAAAATTTGACGTAAAAGTTACTGGCTTGTAAATTATTTTTCGTTTTCTGTCATTGCAAAATGCAATGACAGAAAACGAAAAATAATTTTCTCATATTTTTGAGGAATCAAGTTTAGTATGAAAATCATGTTTTCTTTCAAATTGTATGAATTGAAGACACGAATTTTGAAGATGCCAAAATTACTTTTTTTTTAAATTCTATGTAATTTATACTTCTAGAAATACTCGTATTAGTAAAACTGTCCACAAAAATGTCTCCAAAACTGTTAAAGAAAAATTATGAAAATTCAATGTTACCATAAGGCAGAAGAAAACTGTGACAACAATTACAAATTTCATAGCTATTGGGATATTTAATATTTTTCACATTCGGCGAAGATATACTGGGTATTATATTTAGATGTTGAAAAATAAAGTTTGTATTTCAAAACATTCGTCGTTTAATAGAATCATAACTCATGTCATGTAAATATAAATTTATAACTTAAAGCCAAAATTATATTTCGGAACTAGTAAAATCATTTATTAATTATTTAAATACAGTTCCTAAAACTTTCATGTAAACCTTAAATTTCGACATATTCGCTATCAATATTTTGAGAGTTATACCTTATTAATATCAACTTCAAAGTTCAAACTAATTTAACGCAAATTTCATTAGAACTAACGAGAAAAGTAAACACACCCGGATTGTAATAGTGAACAATAGTATGGAAATTTTGTAAGTCAGGGTATGGTTGTTATGGCAAAGTAGTACGACTTGATTATAGAATATAACTTTATGCAAATTTGTGTACCTTAATCGAACGTCTCATAAAGTGTTGATAATTATTTTTTGCATCAAAATTTTCTTGATTCCGTCTAGGACCAATATATTTTTCAATGTTTTGTAATTGTTGTTTTGAATAACGTTATATTATTACTATAATTTTACCGCTTGTCTTAAAGTACGTACTTCTAAACAAAATTATTGGATGTAACATTTACACTAAAATTATAAATGCAAAAATGAGCATATATATTTTTCTTGCTTTCGTTTTTCCATTAGGCAACTGACCTTTAAAATATTATAAACATATTACACATACACGTCTGTATTATGAAAATTATTCTGATATTATTTGGATGTATTTTTTAACAGGACAATTCTCTCAACAATTATAAAAAATGTGTCTATTGGTCAAGTCAATTTACTAAGCGTATGACGTGCTACCTTTGCTTCAAAAATAATGTTTTTATTCATAAAATTTAATTCATATTCATTATAACTTAAAAAAAGTAATACAAGACAATAAAGTAACATAAAAAATAAAACAAAAATAAATACTTTTGACTTGCTATGAAAAGTAGAATAGTTTTAAATTACACTATTTTCTTTTTTTCCGATGTGACGGTGCAGATCAAAGTTAATTAAATACACATATTGGATGTGTATAGCTTTAGTTTCAACGGAAACATTGTTTATTATTATTGAAGAAAGCTCAGCTCTTACGAGGTGAACAATTTGAGGTCTGATATAAAAGATTAAGTAGAAACGTAAATACTATAACGATACAGAACTTCACAAAGTCATGTCTATACGTTGCTTCATTATAATTTGCATTCAATGTAACCAATAATCAACCAGTAAGGCTGATTTCACATATAGGAATTTAGATAAAGTGATAACTTCTCAGAAATAAATTTATTATATCACTGATTATTTTACTGCTCATGATTGCACCACATCTCTTTTTTTTTTTTATTATAATGTAAACAATTTTGAGGTTTCCGCCGTTACGTTAACCCATCCAACGATTCTAAAATAACAAATAAATATCATACATACATATTTCGTTTTTTCATTAATATGTATTTATTATGAAAGCCACAATTCTGTATCTACTTAAAGGAAAAGCTGAATATTTTCAATGACTTTATTATGACGAAGTCTACCTTAAAAATGAGTAACTTAACTGCAGGATTAACATTCACGTTAGAGTGGAGATAAGGTCCATAATTACATAAACCAGATTTAATGAAAAAACTGTTTTTTTTTATAGAGGGCGACCATAAGTCACAAAAGTAAGTTTTATGCTCAACTAAATTGTTCGTAACAACTTGGAAATAACCATTTTATTGTCACGGGCTGCATACCTTATATTTAAATTGACTAAAAGATATATCTTGAACATGGTAAATGAATATGCGCTTACATCGACACACATGGATGTCGAGGTCGCAGTTTAGAAAGAATAAATAAGGCTACGAACAACACTACCAAGACTCACTCGCTCATCGTTGTTATGGGCGACTAGAATACATCTATTTAGACCAAAATATGAAGGAATGTCCGTAATATTAACATCGAAGTTGTTCAAGAGTATATCTACACGAGACAAATGATACAGCTGTGTGGTAACAAGTTTCATCCAGAGGCTTACAGAAGAATTCGTTTGGGCTGGACAGCATCTGGTGAATTTTGTCTTATCTTAACGTCACTGATTCCGCCATCGCTAAAGATCAAGGTGTATAATCAGTGTATTCAGTCAACAATAACCTACGTCGCTGAAACGTGAACATTTACGACCAGCCTTATTCATAAATTTATAGTCGCGCTGGAATGGAAAGAGCTACGCTTAGAGTATCTCTGAAGGATAAAATTCGAAATGCAAATGCCTGACTAAGAAACGACAATTAATGTCGTAAAGGAACTCTCGAGTGGAAATCACGAATCTCGAAGCGCAATGTAAGATGTCGTCTGGCTATATAAAGAGATGACTTGAAAGAGTCAGCGAGAAATGGTTAGATGCTGATGACGGAAGATTGTGTGCGGTGGCGTGCTTTGGGAAATGCCTAAGTTCAGCAGTTTATAGTTACAATCTGATGATTATTCATTTTGATTTAGATCTAGTAACTACATAAAATATCAATAAATAGCGGGGAATATAAAATTTTTAAATATTCTCGTTTTCCAGGAGTTGTATTTAATTCAAATTAAGGTCTATTCTACATTTTGGTGATGTTTAATTCAAATTAAAGTATTTTCTACACTTTGGTGATATTTAATTCAAATAAGGTAATCTGGTGATATTTAATTCATATTAAGTTCTATTCTACACTCTGCTCGCGTAAATAGTTAAATAGTACTGGTTGACTTGTTTTCATAGGTGAAAAGTGAGTTGAAGATATATTTTAACGAATGAGATAATATTTTAGTTATTTATCTACTAAATATAGATACAGATATAGGAATGATATGGGTATAGAGATAATATCAGTATATTGTGATTCTTAACAATCAATTTTAAGCTGTGATATTTTCTCGATAGCAATATTGTTTACGATAATGAGTGTCTACTAAAAATATAGAAAAGAAATTGGTCATCATGACTGAAATATTATTTCCGTACGAACTATGTTTTCTTCACTTTCAAAGAACTCGAATAAATGGGAAAATTCCTTTCATCATATTAAATGTGCTTACGGAAAGGGCAAAGCATTTAGACAATTATATATCTTCAGACCGATTGGAATCTGTAATAACGATGTTACTACAAACCTTAATTAAATATTTAAAAACACTATTGACCCCGCCGTTAAGAGAAATGAATTTTTAGTAATCCATATAACTTTACATTGCTGCCACGATAGTACCATAAAATTTTACATCCATTTGGTAAATGTTCGGTTGTGCATAGGCCACAAATATTTAGAAAACATTTCACCCACTACTGTATTACGAATAATTTGGTCATCTCAGGACAAAATTAAAGTGAATAATTATGTTATCAAAATAAGTTACTGTACAGAATAATTTTGTCATATAAATATCAGACTAGCAAATAAAATTGCAAGTTTCATAAATATCAACAACATATCAACCCAAGCATCCTTTTGATCTTTGAAACGGGTCTAGTGGCAGTCGATAGATAGCGACTAATGGAGTGCAAGTGGCATTCACCGTCCAACGGTCACCATCTTTCCTTTGTAATGTCTCCTCCGCACCTTGCAAGCAAGCGTCTTGCACGGGCCTTTCGATTGACGCAGGTCACTTCTGGAGCAGATATACGAGTACATCGATACGGTATGGTCGTGAGACGAAGCTTTGTTTTGTGTCACATTGATAGCGCGAGGCCTGTGCTAGAGTCATTTATCGCTTTGTAAGCATGGCTCGAAATTTATCTTACATTGTTTTATGTTATGTTGTTTATCGTATATTGTTTTTAATAAATTTTTAATTTTTTAATGATAAAAGCACAGCTCAAAAAGCTTTCCTTACATTATTTACTACAAAATTAAAGTAAAATTAAGTAAGTCACTGTACATTTCAGTTTATAATTTGTTTACAATTGATGATTATAAAAATATATGACATTGTAATAAAAACTAGTAATAATTGTTTTATTATAATAATATTTGACATAAGAAGGTAGTTCACTACTCTTCACTTTTCTCTTTTTAGTCAAATGCTATGAAAATAAAAGTGAAAGAAAAATTAGTAATGAAGTGTCCACAGAAAATGTTTGCATAAGGTTTCTTCTTTCTTTTTTCTAAATGATATTAAAAATAAAGATCCAAATTTATTAATATCTGCAAACACATTAGTGGCGTCTTTTAACTTAGTTAAAATTTAATTCTGTTTTGTTTTGATTTTTGATTACATTTATACAAAAATTCTTTTATTAAACCCAAACTTATTAAAATTAATTTTTTTTTTCAAGACGAAACAAGGTATATTTAGTATTCTGTTGTATCTTCTATATCACATAACATGTTTTTCTGCACAATAAACAGTTTCTTACTTTAGGGTACTGGTTGATGGGTACGCAGAAAAATTGACATATAACAAAAGATACAATGGGTTATTGATATTTAGGTATCGATTCAGGGCACTGACCAGTACAAAAGCAGTAATGCATAAATTTCAGCTTGTGATTTAATGCATAATATGTCAAAAATATATAATTTTAATATGTATACCATTTTAATCAATTTGATACATTAGCCTTAAAAGAAATAAACTGAAAAAAATAACGTTCATTTTCGTCAACAACGCAACACATTATTAAAAACAATACTGCAAAATAAAGCTTATGAAAGTTTCTATTACGACGGTATTAAGCAGTTAGTCAGTATTTGACCAAGCACGCACATACAGGCGTCCCTGTTGCTGTGAAATATGGATTCTATTTGATCCGCTTGTGTATCTAATCCTTTTTCTTTCGCCACAACAGTCTATCTTGTGTTGCCATTGAGTCCATGTCCATAAATTTGAAATCTTTTTCAATAGTGTTATTTTAAACTATAATTGAGTTTCTGAAAGCCTTTCATTGAAAAATATCTTTCATTGCTCCCAATATTGAAATGTGAAGACAATTTTGGTGCAATAATCGTTGTCGCTCTTTCTTATCTAATTATTTTATATTGTTATTCGATTGTAAAATGTTTCTTGGTTTAGTAGGTTTTTATTTTATTTAAAGTTCTTAGACACCTTTTACAAAAGATTTAAAGCATTTACCGGAAGGTTTTTCATAAATAGCCAATGCGATGTGGTGTTTAATTGATAGAGTAATGTTTTTTTTGGACTCATCTCGATCATCGTCTGTTTTTTGATTTGAACTTTATTTCAATGAATCATTTTTTTTATCATCTGAATTTTCTCAAAAAATATTACATTTAGATATTTCAATATCAAGAACAGAACTCCAAAAAAAAACAAGAAAGACCCTCAATTACCAGTATAATCGATTTTTTGCTACGAAATCACTGTTCCATAGCGAATAAAGTGTTTGGTGCGCTATGTTGAAAATTGCTTTGATAACATTGCGCGGGGTTCGGTGTTTTAACAATAACCTACACGAGGTAAAAAGAAATAAGTTCACGAGTATATCGTATCAGCTTCGGTTGCGACTTCGGCCACGTTGTATTAAGAAAACATAAAAAACTTTTTTTTCTAAATAAAGAGGTATAGTTTTTAATTAAGCCAGTCATGTAGTTATGGGTCAAGTATTATTTTGAACACTGCCGGGGCTTTCAATATTTTTTTTTGATAAAATACAGCGTGCCGCACGACTCGAGCGATATTAGTCCAGAATAAAATGTCGTAAAACAGTTAATGAATTAGCATCTAGAATAGAACATGTTTCACTACTTCTAATAAATTAAATTTAAATCGACATATTCAGTTCTTCATGTACGAGTGTAATTTTGTTTTTAGTATCTATGTTCACTGCCCTGCTTCTGTAAATAAGAGTATAATTACATAGAGGTCATATTTTAATCTAGGTGAATATTAAAAATTCACTGAGCTGTTTCAACACGGAAAAAAGACGAATAAATATATAAGCAGACAGTATTTCACCTATATTATTTTACTACTAACTAGCTGTTATTCGCGTTTTCGCTGCGTGGCTCATGTGAATATTAAATGATTTTATTACATGTAAGGTGTTCGTGCGTCCTATGTTTTGCTTGCATCTAAAATTATCTTTGTGCACCTAAATGTTTCATTTAAATTAATCCGGTATAAATGCAGCTTACCTTAAAATGACTCGTTTTTACAGTTCTGACAACATCTGTTCGTCAGTTATTGAGTCGTATACTTGGTTTTAGTTGCGTGAGCATTAACAGTTGAAATTCAAGATAATTCATTGATTAAGAAGTAAGACATTGTTTCGGTCTTATACAAAATCTTCAAATGTAAAGATAATTTTCTAATAAAAATATAATGACAATATTTTGTTACAATTTTTTTTTGTATTTCAAAGTTTATAAGTACTAAAATGTGCAGGGATACTGATTTAATGTTAATAACGGTATGTACCTGTATTTTTATGTGTTTATTTAATATATAATATCATTAATACCATATTCTTATTTTATTTTTGAAAATAGCCATTAAATCATTTAAAGAAAGGGGAACCTAAAAATCCGAATAATTTTTATTTAAATTGTTGCTAAATTTTTGTCCATATTAAATTTATTATACGTTTTTCGTATCAAAAATGACCTGTGACAAATATAAAGAAAACTTGATTTAATCACTACTTAACTTTCGAATCTACACATGGCTAGACATGGTGAACTACGAACTGTGTCTGGTAGTGACAGACCCTCCATAGTCAATATCCGACCCCGAAAACAAAGCGTCGTTTCCCGATCTTCCTGCTTCAAAACATATCCTCTTCATTGATGACATGCCAGCTCGCTGACCTCTGTCATATGAATGGAGTGTTCACTGAAACATATTGGTTTCTTTATATCAATACAGTTCTTTTGATTTATTACAAATTTTTTTTAATCGATCGACCGTTTATGAAGATATAAGCTTACATTGATATCAATGATGACATTATGAGAAACATTTTAATAACATGTGAATCTACATGGTTTCTTTAATTTGTGTAACACTTATTACCCTAGTTTTAGATATTGTTTAACATATGTTATTTACATCAAATTCGAATACACTATGTTAAGTCAAGAATAGAATAAATTATAATCATTATTCCGCCCATACACTTAAATGTTTTAAGATAAGAAATCGAAGGATGAGGAACGATTTACCTATTATGACTACGTTCCTTTTTATTATATATATATATATATATATATATATATATATATATATATATATATATATATAATATATATATATATATATATATATATATATATATAAATATACATATATAAATATATATTATATATATATATATATATATATATATATATATATATATATATATATACATACATATATGAATATATAGTTATGGACATACTTTCAGTAGTATGTCTTTAAAAAAACTATGGTTAAATCATCAATAAAATCATTTTTGGTCAGACTAAAGTAATTACACAGATATTCCAATTGATTATTGATATTTAATTTTTTTTTTAAGTCTTAATTATAAAACAAAAAGTAAAGAAAATAGAATCAGAAATTGTTTAACTTCAATATTAGCTGTTAGATAAAGTTTGATTATTGCTCTAGTGGAACTTATTTTCAGAGATAAAGAACTATATCTATTATATGAAATATAGGCTAACTACTACAAATATTGGACACTAAATAAATTACAGTTGAGAAAGCACCCTCGATTATTAACACAACACCTGACACTGGTTGATGAAGGGTAGCTTATAATTAAAGCAGTCAATTGAGTAAACTTTAATTCCTCTTGCAAAATAAGAACTCAGACAGATTTTGTCATTATTGCTTTCAATTTTATTTATTTGTAAATATCACAACTTGTAATCATAGCAGAACGTTTTTATGCTACGCTCTTATCCTGTAAATCACGCGAGATCTGGTCCATGTAATCGTGTTCCAAACGGGATTAAAAAAATATGCAAAATTTCAATACACCAAAATTGAAAGCACTTTTTCCTCCTGTGATCTGAATTTATCTTCATCACCGGCATTTGTCATTATCGACAAGTAGCAACGAGCAAATTAATTCAAGTTAAGATCGGTGTTCACACTTCCTAAACTCACATTTTTAGCAGAATACATTTATTTGTCCAGTGCGGTGTCAAAGAATGAAAGTAGTTTAGCTTATTAATACTTAATATTTGCTGAAGTTTGAGATGTATCAGCAATAAAAAATATATTTAAATAAGTATTAGTGAAATTATAGCAAGTATTAAATTTTATTAGTAACGGACGGTCTTCTATGGTAATTTTTCGAAAAAAAGTGATGTTATCTTACAAGCTATATAGACTTGCAAAAAACGATACTTTTCTGACAGGTAAAAGAAATAATTCTAAAATCTTTAAGGGTAATATTAAATATATATAAATGTAATTAAGGAAGTATTTGTCGTTAGACACATCGCTATGACAATCAGAACATACCATAATTTTAGGCTACACAAGAAAATATTTTTGTTTTGCGCAATTTTAGTGTATGTACATTTTTTTTTCCATGTAAAAAGTAAACAAACAACCGCTTCACTATTATGAGATGATAATAACTCCGGAGCATTCAGTATACAACATTCATCGAGGTCTAAATTTTCTCAACATTCTTCATCATTAACAAAGATTTTTTTATTTACAAAACTTAAGAAAATATTGGATTCCTTCAAACATTAAAAGTCTTTATTGTAAATCATTTGTTCTTTTTCCACAGAACTTCTTCATTTCTCATAAATTTACAGATTTTTTTTTACATTTTCGCAAACTTTTCAGTCCAAAATATTGGTCCAGCCTGTGTTAATCTTAAAGTTTAAATCATTTATTAGATAATTCTTTTTTAATTTTTACTATTCATGAAAACTCGCAATTATTATCATTTTTGCAAAAGTACTTACTAATATTAAAAGTAGTTAACTCCCGCAGGACTTTATGCGTATTTCGACAGGAATTTGAGCGAATATATACCATATTTGTTTCATTATTTTCTACAACTTTGCCAAATATTATTATGTAAGGATTTGTTACTTAAATAATAAATTTATTGCATAAATGTTTCATTTTACCACTTTACTACGAATACCAAAAAGAACGATGCTTGTATCATTTTATGAATCTGACATGATTATAATTAACTACGAAATACAATTTTTTCTTTATTTAATACAGATATGAAAAAAAAAGATTAGGTACGGTTCTCGAGAATACACTATTTAAAAATGAACCTATTAGAAAAACGTATAGGTACTTTGTCTTTTATTATATTTCGTTTTTGTAAATAAAAAAATTTTAGGTATAAAATAAATGTTTTAGAGATTTAAGAAAAATATTGGAATAAAAAAACAAAAAAAAAATTAAAATTAAAGTTTATATAAGTTTAAAACGCCTACGGTATTATGCTAAAATATTTGTGTACTTTTTTAATCACTTAAGTTTGAAAATGTGGAAACAATTTTCAGAAAAAATTCAGTTCTTTTTTTAAATAATGTGTGATGTTTCCACTTGATGTTCGCATATAAGTCATTACTTGTCAAAGTTTGTGTTTTAAATATGTCAATCTTATAGTTAAATAATAAGGGAATATATATTTTTTTTGTTTTCAGCATAACTTCGAAAATTTACCAATAAAAAAGTAACTATTTTGCACACTATCATAATTTCGTCATTACAAACTAAAAATGTTTAACGTTTTACGCGTTTACGCGTTACGCGTTTTGATAATAAGTCATGTCTTACTTTTCGGTCTGTGTACTTCTTAATATTTTTCTAGGTATTTGGAAACGAATTTGAAAAAATAGGGCAATAAGTACCTAAAATTATAATTGTAATCATAAATATTACATTAATTGTCACAATTATAGGTCTCAGGTTGTGTTTAATTATAAAATAATATTGCTTGGAAAAAATGTCAGCTATTTACGAGCATATTCAACAAGAGAAACGAAAACTTTCCTCGCCTTAACTAATTTAAGAAATTCCAATAATTTCTGTCGGAATATTGTTTCTTAGATTATATTCCTGTATGCGAACAAATAACCATCCATATCATAATATCCACAAGATATTATTTATCAAGTTTTATTAAACACGCGAAGTCTCGTATTCCATAACTAACTTAAACTAATTTCACTTAGTAACCACACACTCTTATGTATAATGGTCTCAAACTTTCTTTCAGGTAGTTTTTCGTCAGAATCTGTTTACTTTTCTCATAAGTTCTAATGAAGTTTGTAATAAGTTAATTCAGTTTTACCTGTACGTATTAATGTGGCTGGAGTTATCAACATATGTATGATTTTTTTTCTGTCAGTATACTGATGTAGAAATTTTAATGGTGACTTTTTTATTATGTTTGAATTTTTACGAAGTTTTATTTAATTCAATCTGTAATATATTTTAAAAAGATCCTTTGAATTTGGTGCAACTTTTTATATATTTGGATGAGGGAAATACTCTAAAAGTAGTTTTCACATAGCAAGAATTGGTATATTTACAAACGAAATTTGAGAAAAACCTCTACTTTTACCTAATTGCAGTGTTACCGAGATTTAAATTACATATTAGGTTACTCCCTGGATTAATTTTGGAATGGAGATTGACTTAAATAAATTCCCAAAATTTGAAACTCACAACAAAGGTTTAAAACATAATTATATAAAATTATAGCATATCCATCTATTATTTAATTGAAATATAGTTATTTCTTTTTATAGGTGTCTGTGAAATCTTATTATGTATTGGAGGAAATTTTGTAATTATTTGCTTGTAATATTTTTGAATAGTTAGAAAAACTAAAGTGTGTTCTAAATAATACAGTAGTTAAGATGCTCTATTTCTAAAGAGAAATTAATAAATCCGATATGTCAATTGCACACCCCTCCAAACCAATAAATTTAATTAAAATTTTCATGTTTGGTTCAGGGGTAGGAGATCATAGACGGCCCTACGGAAAACTTTCAAAGTGTGTCTTCTATCGACACATAATTACAATGTGATGCTGTAGTCGTTATATCAAAAGTTTATTTTAATCGTCTGTGATGAGATTTAAGTATGTAATTTATAATAAAGGCAACACAAAGTAAACATTCGTCAGCAGGTATATGGGCTTAATGTAAAACTCCTATAATTCTTAAATGATCCACCCACTCCCTGTCAACGTATCACAACGTATCACAACGTATGTCAACGTATCACAAAAATGTAATTATTTAATTACATTTTTGTGATACGTTTTCCATTAAAGGTTTTAATATAGTTTGTTCGTAATTTTAATGGACAATTAGATTGCTATCTTCTTTTTGAAATTTTTAACCCTTAAATTTATTGGAGAAATAATTTTCAAAAACCAGGGAAATATTTATTTATATTTAAATTAAGAATTATGTATTATTAATTATGTAAAGTAATTTAATAAAGCAAATCAATAATTGTATGAAATAATTTAAAATCATTTTTTAATACAGTTTGTACTAGTGTAGTATATACTAATGTCTCGCTTGTAGTTTATTTTGTATTTTTGCAGAAAAAAATGATTTACTAAATATTTAATTATTAAGAAATTTTCATCCAGTTCACAAGCTTACAAGATACTAATTATTCATGTCTATGAATATTAAGGCTCAAAAGACAGTTTAATAAAATTTATACATAATAGCTGATATTCCTCCAGCTTTGTGAAGCTTTATTCATAATGGAAAATTTTAATTTTATTACGATATAAAATATTTTTAAGGTGTTTAATTAAAATTACTTTTTAATTAAACGCCTTAAAATTATTTTTTAATTAAACGCCTGGCAATATTTTAATTAAAATTATTTTTTAAATAAACGCCTTGCAATATTTTCGCTAAACTTGAAACTACGCGGTGACTCTTAGTCAAGAATAATAGTAAATAAACATCTAAAGCAAACTGGCTCAGTAGAGTACAAAATGTTTCTGCCCACCAAGAAATTGCTCAAAAATGTTGCTATGGATTTAGAAAAGTATGCATTTGAAGAGGTTTAAAAGGATTCCATAGCCATAGTTGTGAAAATTTCGTTTCAACTCTAAATGTATATTTAAAAGTTACACCTACAGAATTATTGCTTTTTAAAAATATAGAAACTGTAAAACTATAGAAGTAATCAAATAATTTTAAGAATTATAACCTCGCGAATTATGTCGCTTTCGTATGTGTATGTATATAGTATGCTGGCGTACATTTCAGAGACTAATGAGAGTAACGTGGTGAAGTTCAAGCCTAATTTTGAAGGGTAATATATTTTTTTATAAATCACGAAACATATTTTTAGCAGAATTGATTATTTCCCTTTACAATAACATTTATTCAGCTTGAATATACCGAGCATTATTAGAGCTAATGTTGGATACGTTTCTCGTAGAGCTTTCAGGGCGTAGAAAGGCCATAACACTTAATAAAAGCGAGATCGAAAATGAGAGTCACGTCTCGAGTTTTCAAAAAAGGCTAATAATTCCCTCACGACGGTCGAATTTAAATAACGTAGCAAACTATTCGCTTCTTGTATTGCATGTTCAAATTACTGTTTGACGTATATGCGTATGCTACAATTATCTGATTGAAAGACTTCGTATCTTTTATTGACACGTTGTCATAAGCAAGTGGCACCTGTAGCGTCCTTGTTGACAGTTCAATTTTTTATGTTATTTTTGATCCTATATGTATGTATTTATGTCGTTGTCGTTGTATTTATGTCGTGTAAAAATAAATTATTTCAATTTTTCTTTATATTTTTTCCATTAGGGTTTCGTTATTAAATATACACCAATTAGGGATTTAAATGAAATAGGTATTTTGGTTTTCAAAGATATATCTTATTATTTTATTAAAAAAATATTCCCATCTACATTTGCCATAAGAGACAAATATTAATATAAAAAACGAACAATTTTAAGAGAAGTAGTAAAACTAGCAGAGATATAATATTTGGATAAACTTTATATAAAATAGTTCAAGTGTAATTTAAGACTAAAATATAATTCCAATTAATAAATTTATCGGAGAATTCGTCTTGTATTTATTGTACTTTTTTATATTGGATAATAATTTTTAGAAGTCTAATAAATTTATTTAATTAAACTCATATATTCGTTAATTATGGATAATAAAAGAGCGGTTTTATTTTTGAATATGAACTTCGATAAGCAACTAACCCAGTGCGATACCTCAAAATATCAATGAGGTAAAAGGCAGGGGCTTAGCTAATTAATGCAAACGATTTTAATGGTGTAAAAAAATTCGATACGGTAATATTGACCGTGGATACATCTACGTGGGCGACCTGAGAGCAAGGTGATACAGAACTTAAAGCTGCAGTGGAAACAAACACATTTCAAGGATACTACGCATGGATTAGCGGCAATATTTGATGTTATTATCCTTATATTTTTGAACCATTTCAAACTAATTGGTAAGACTATAAAACTATATACATAATGGTTTTGCACTATTTACACTAGCATCACGAAAGAATCGTTTCAAAGCTTGTATTTTTTGCTGTTGCGACGTAAAAGCAAACCATTTTTCAGGATTAAAAAAATGGATTCTTTTTGATAATTGTAATTTGTGAAAATGGTTAGATCAAAAATCAAATATTCCAGAAAAAAATCGAATTGTTTCTGCTTGGTGGTTCAGCACTTGTTATCTACTACGGTTTCATAACTAATTAGATGAGATGATTAGGAAATTTGTGATTTAGCAGTCGAGAATGGTAAATAAGCACAGGACAATCCTTGACCATATATCACACAAACAATATTATTTAAACTACAGGAGTTACAATTGGAAAATTTTTGTCATGTACTGTATTCTCCAGATCTTGTCCCGAATAATTACTATCTATAAGTCTTATATTACTCCTTGTAAAGAAAAATGATTAATTTCCAATGAGCTATCAGAAATACCTTTCGCGAGTTTGTTAGCACCTACTCGTCAGACTTTTCTTCGCTACTGGCATTGACAAGCTGCCATCAAAATGGCAAAACTGTGTCGTAAGTTTATGCGAATACTTGGATTAATTGATGATATTGCTTCTACCTTGAGATGTAGTAGAGCAAAATTTTCAGGTTGAAATCGGGAGGTTTCATACTTATTGAGTTTATAATATTTTCTAAATACAATTTTCTGTTACTGAACACCTGGTTATTACTGTATCATGAATATAGAACTACTTTTTGGAAATCTGTATACCTTGGATATTGGATTTATATCACTTCGCTACGGAACTTGATTGAAATATCACTAGTGATACTTCTAAAAAAAATTGCAAATAATTATATACGGTAACTATTACGAACAATAATGTAAAAACAATTAGTCTAATAAATAATTCGAACGTGTTTTCATTCTTAAGGATCGTTCTAATATTCTGGTTGGTAGCCTCAGGCGTCAAGTTATCACACATATTAATCCGGAGTGAAAGCATTAAGAAAAAGAACATTGGTGATTTGAAGGTATAGATAACGTGCTTTTTAAATAAAGTGCAATTTTGGTTGTAATTAACATTTTATTTTCTTTAAATTAGTAATGGAATTAGTTAAAAAATATAACACTTCACTTTTTTGAAGAGCAGGAAATAAGTTGTTACGGTCTATAGGGGAAGCTACCAATATTCTAATAATTTTGGAACTAAATTTTTTTACAGGGAAATAATATATTAATACCACATTGATCCTCCCATATATATATATATATATATATATATATATATATATATATATATATATATATATACATGATGAAAGAAATTATAAGGTTTTTTGATTTGGGCCTTAGTTTCGGAGAAATAATTTAAATAAATAACGGAGCACTTGTAATTTTGCCACCGTAATCAAGATATCATAACTCCTTGGATCATAACTCAATTTAAGATTGACTGTAAATGCACTGCATTAAAAAAGTATATTTATTTTTTTAATGGAATCTACGTAGGGATATATTCTCATGAAACCAATCAAGTTGGTTGGCGGTTACGAAGAGTTCTTAAATACAATCGATATTTTCTGATACAGCCTTTTATTTGCCAGGTATAAGTCTCCAAGAATGGTGTGCATTGTGCCAGCTTCTCTCGTAGATACATTGCAAAATATTGTGCTTATTTATTTCTTTTTTAATCATGTATGTCAAAGACATGAAGAAAGTGCGGTAGTTGTATCGGGTTACCATTGCAAGTTTTTTGTGTGAATAAATTTTTAGTGGAGGCCGTTTCAATTTTGAGTAAATGACGCTATATTTGCATTCAGCTAGTTAACGCGATGCATTCTTTTTTGTAACCTCAAGAAATTTTAGTCGCAAGTAGCGCATTTTTATATTCATCATTATCTGAACTAACGAGTCTTCCCTCAAGTTTTATTTATACTTTTTTCACACATAACAAAACATTGGGATGTATTTTTCCACACAAATTTTAAAGAACTGCACAAGAACAAAAATGTATGTTTACTTTTCATTGATATACAATATTTTATAGACTTTTTTGTTGATTATTATCAATACTATAGCATTGGATCATAGGATTTCATACCATGGCCGCATAAAGCGCGCTACCAGCCAGATTTTGTATTCGAATTCTAATGCACTGCAAGGAGTGTGGAGAGACGAGAAAAGGAAATTATATCACATAATAAACATTCTTGGTTACTTTACCTAATCATATTAAAGTGATGCAAATAGCATAATAACGTCATGTAGATATTTCCAAAACATATTACAAATTTCGCAGCGGTCGAATTGTTTAACATCATGAAGGTTAAAGACGTTACTTGTCCTGCGTCTATGAAAAATATAGTATTGATACTTAAATGAAAAAAAATTATTTCTTCAATTTAGTATAAGAATTCTAAATATGGTTATATTTAAATTCTATTAACACACCTGAAAAATAAGATGGTGCTAAAAATATATGTATTTTGCTGAATGTTCACCATATTTAACTGGTTTCAGTTATGTACTCGACTGTCCAATGTAAGTATCTAATAGTTCTATGAAACCAAGTGCACATATCGTAGAAGAAATAAAATGAACAATTGACTCGCTCAGCTCTATCCATAAAAAAATATGTATGTGTAGTTTTGAAATTTTTAAAAATCGTTTTGTTTACATCATAATATTGAGGTGTTGCCAAGAGATATAAATATGAAATTTACTTGATCTTTAGTCCCTACCTTGAATTTTAAAAATCTGTAACGCTCCTTTGTTATCTCCATATTTGTTGCGTGTACAGGCGGTTTAATACAAACAAAAATACAGTAATTTATTTCTATTTTAAAATAAGCTTAGACAATATATGTTTTAAAAATGTTGTTAATAAATAATATTATTAGTACCAAAATGCAAAAGGCTATGATTTTTTTTAAAAAGATAGTAGCTATAGAACAGGAGCATTCTTGCAATTTGACATCGTCAGACGATCGTGAAATCTAATTTTAATATCATCTATAACCATTTATCTATTAACAACAGAAAATACAGCTACTGTACAAATATATAGAACGCAGGTAATGATATATAACATTTTTCATTTACAAAATAAACAATAATCAACCTTTAAGTGCGTATTTACATTTTTGTTATAAAATCTCCACTTTTGCTAAGCCTACTTTAAAATCTGCGAATATGTAGTATAATGATTTTATTATAAAAAAATTATCAAACCTCCCTATAATTCATGTTGATTATCTTTTGTTGGTTTCATATATATATTTTATAAAAATCGGCTTTTCGCAACTCATTCTTTAACTAAATCGCTAAAGAGAGGCAAGTTTAGAGTATTTATTCTAAACAATTATAAAACAAATACTTTATATTTTAATATTGTAGGTGAATGATTAATTCAAATCTATTTAGTAATTTTTACGCCATGCTCAAACTTATAAAACAGGTGGGGCCTCTGCACTATGAAATTTAAAAAATACGAAGAGAAAGGAATTTAAACGATATTATGAAAATTTCCAGCGGAACTTTGTCACGTGAATTTTTATAATTATTTACTTGTAATTAATGTATTGTATATGACAATTTTTTTACTTAATGAACCAAAAAAAGGAGAAAACAATTAGCCTATATGATTTAGTCAAGGAAATTATATGAAAGTTCAGTAAGTGTGAAGGTAAAGTCTAAAGTAACCACACAAATTAAAAAAAGATTTCGTGACAGAATAAATGTCACGAAATCTTATAAAATATAAAATTATTTATCTTTGTAACTAACGAAGATAAATAACTACAGAAAAAATTGGATTAGGGGATCAAAAAGCAAAAAGGGAAAATAACTATGATTTGAATGGAGATATAATAAATATAATGAAATTTGAAGAGGCGTGGTATCGTTAAAGCAAACTGGTTTCTTATTTAATATTCCAGCGAAAGTAAGTATAAAATGGCACAATATTCTTTACATAAAAGAACTAGTAAATTAATGGGCTGATTCGAGTAACTGAAAAGTCATTTAATCATAATTTTCATACGGGAGCACTGGTAACGAAGTTAGGTTATAGGTGTGCATTTAATCAAAACCGAAATATAAATTAATTCCTTCCTCTGAATTAATTTTTCTTCTGAATTTAATTTGATAATACATATGTAATCATTTTAAATTCAGTAGTGATAATAAAAGTAACTATTTAATAAGGGTACCATGCACAGTTATTTAAATTAAAAATATTGTAAGTCAGTCAATTTATTGTAATAACATTAATTGATATTGATTCTTAGGTGAATATATATATATATATATATATATATATATATACATACATATATACGTAATTGCTAAAAAATAGAGTAGTTAAAACAAATATTTTCCTGATTAAGTTGATCAGATTCAGATCCTTTGATCATAATCAATATTATAAGAAAGACCACTATCACAATCGAAAGAGCTGAATAAATGAATCAGGCTTTGAGATAAATTTACCGACATTCATATTAACAAAATTGTAGAACGAATGCGATTGGAAAGATGCCATGAATTACAATAAAGAGACTAATTTTACGAAATATGTAAATTTATATATTAAATGAATTTCTTTGGTTTCGAGTACAATGGATATTAATAATATCTAAAAATATCTATCATTCCAGGGAATAAAACATGATTTATTGTATAATATACATTAACGAATAGAGTACAAAATTTGTTCATTCCTAGTCGAAAGATAAATTCAATGTAATGTAAAACTATAGCTTCTGAAATAAAGATAATATAAATGAATTTTTTATCACGTTTAAACATCGATATTGGAAAAAATTATCACAAATAAATTTATACGGTGAAACTAATATAACGAGAAAGTAAGTCGATCCAAATTCAGCGTGTCTGACAATGATAGACCTGGGTCGTCAATATCCTCGGCCAAACACGAAGCTCCTTCCGATAACCTTTCCTGTTCTATGGAGATCCGCTTCATTGATGACCTATCAGCATTTTGATCTCTGTTACTCGAATGAAGCGTTTGTTGAAAGACATCCGATCTTATAAATCAGGAGTTCCCAACCTGGGGGGCGCGCCTCCCAAGGGGGATAGAGAGATGTCAAGGGGGGCGGAAAGCGTTTGCATTTTATAAAGAAAAAACCAAAAATATACAAACAACCTTAACAAATAACATTACAATGTAATGTTTAATTTACATGCATAAAATTAATGAAATTAAATATCGTATTCACTATTATTACCACAAACTTTGACGTTTTGGTATATATTTTTTGTTGAGAAATCAGTTTGAGTGTATACAATTATTGTTTCTCACTGTTAAAAGGTAAGTTTGTGTATTTACAAACTTCAGTTACCATTTTTGTTTAATTTACTAAATCAAATAGGGGGCATGAAAAAGTAAAGGGGGTGGTGTCCATGAAAATATAATCTATAGTCTGAGGAGCCTCAACAAAAAAAGGTTGGGAAACCCTGTTATAAATCATCTAGTGTTCCTAGTGCGTAAATATAAAATATAAAGCGTTCACTATAATGTTAAATTAGATGACATTTTTTGTAAATATTCCTCGAACAAACAATTTCATAGAAATTAAAGTAAAGGTTTTATTAATAACATGGTTTTTTACTTAATAGCCCGCCTGAAGATGTTGTAATACAACGAAACCTAGATCGTGGTAAAGAACTTAAAGAAAGTAGAAATAATACTACATCACGTAGTTTCATTTAATTGTGAATAATGTTTTTTTTTATATTTATGTGTTGGACGTTATTTATTTAGGAAATGTTAAGTTGGTAAAACATGAATTGTTTGGTTTATTTAATAAAGACAAGAAAACATTTTCAATAAAAATTTTAAATTCCAAACGGAAACGTAATGTATCAAAATATAATACAGAGTTTATTTTTGAATAACGAATATGGAGTATACAAACAAAGAAACATGAAATAAACTCTTCAATATTATATTTAATAAAGTCTGAAAAATATATGAATAAAGCCAAAACTGCAGATGCTCGCAAATCGTTAAAATACTTCTAAAACTTACAAGAGAGTAAAAAAGGTATAACAGTTTCTTAAAAAAAATCAGTATCAAATTGGCAATTCTAATGAAATGTATAGTTACATTTTTTTCACAAAAAAACATTAAAATATGCTCAGCTTGATGCAAATGTATAGTAAATTATAGAGTATTGTTACAGTTTGTAAGGTACAAATATTAGAAATTTCACCAGGAAACCTTATTCTGGTTTGGGAAGAAACTATTGACAATACATATTTCGTGTATTACACTGCAGAAGTGTACGATATTTTTATTTCCTTATACGATATTATATTATTAGAATACGATAATTTTTATTTCCTCGAATGTAATTACAATTAATATAGATGTAACGAAGTAAAACGTATTAGCAAACTATTTTTGAATAACTATCTTTATATTTATGTATTCAAGATAATTAAGAAAATTTAAAATAATTATATTGTAATATCACTGTAAAATATTTTTACTGATATCTACGCAGATAATATTATCCATATATTGTTGCCACTATTTTTGTAGGAAAATTTAAAAAAGGAAATAGGGCAAATAATTTTTTGTCTTTTAAGATACACGTCAATCCTTTCAAATTTTATCAAGCATAATATCATAAATTCTTTGAAAATACTGCTGTTAATATTTAAATAAAACGATCGATTATCGATTAGAATAATACATTATAAACAAAATGAAAAACGAAATGCGTTTCAACCTTTCATTTGTCTACATAAAAGACGGTTTCACTTCCAACATGAATGGAAATATTTATTATTTAAAAATACAAAATGTAAAGTACTAGCTTTTCTCCGCGGCTTCGCCTGTGTGGTATTAGAAAAATGCAAATAAGCTTATTTTTCCAAAAAGAGTTGTAGATTTCAATTCGATCAGTTACGTAGGAGGAAAATATTATTATTAAAATAATCTGTCAGACCTGAATTTTAACTTTTGTTCTTATGAAGTGCACCGCGCGACTTATACGATGATAGTCTGGACAAAAACACCGGGTAATAACTAATCCATGAATTTAGCATATTAAGTTCCACTATTTTAAAAAAGCCATATTAATAGCAGTGAATTTAGTTCTTCGTGTACAAACAAAATTATTTTTAAGTTTAGTTTCATAGCTTGGTTTTTGTGAAGTATTGCGTTTAAATATGTGGCCTATCCTTTAATATGGAATATATATTAAATACGTGTAAAATTTCATCAAAACCTGTCCAACTATTTAAATGTAACACTTAATTTTTTTTAATACTATTTATGATCACAAACCAAAGCTCTGAATCGACTGTAATAAACCTAGTGATAACAAGGAACAATTAAAAAAACCAACAGAAAATAAAATACCTCAGTAAAATGTTAGTAAAAATTTTGTTAGCGTTAGGAATTTCTATTTCCAGCTTATTTCATAACTGCAAATCCTTAAATCCCCATTCTTGGTTTTATTTATATATGCAAACATTTTGTATATAAATATTTTGAAGCAACTTTTGCATTCCGTTGAGAAAATTATTTTCTTCTTTTTCTTTTGATGATTCCAATACGTGGAACGGAAGGAAATTAAATTGGAGTGTAATTTCAAGGAATCACATGATATACGTGTTTGGTATTATGTGAATAAAAAAAATACGTATTGTGCGTAATTGTTATTTCTTTTCCTGTATATCTAGTGAAATTAAATTTTTTTCATTCGCAATTGGTGCTGAATCAATATAATTGCAGTTGCCTATAGTTCTACTTTAGAGGGGAAATTATAATTATTGTTTCATATATTTTTTATTCCGATATGCCAATGTAATTTTTTATACTTGTTAGTAATTAGATACACAAACAAGCCAAATTAATATTAACAAAGTATAAAGTTGGATTCCGTTAATCTATGCTAAATAATGCTAGTATCTTGAAGTTTTCAGATTCTTAAATCAAATGGAACACTAGTGGAGGGGACGGGTGAGGGATGAGTTACATGTTACTTTGAAGTTTAATATTCTGCAAAACTTAGAATTAAAAAAAATTGTAGCGGAATCTCAATATAACACGTATAATACTTGATGCGATGCGCTCAATAAGATCCATCCAATGATGTAGCATACTTGATTTAAAAGACCCGTCTAATGATGTACCGTTACTTGGTTTAAAAGATCCATTCATTGATTTAACATACTTGACGCAATGGGCTAAACAATTGTCACCACATTTATTTAAAAAAAAATATTGCTGGATATTCATAGAGATCTTCGTATGGAACATACATTTAAAAATTTTCTTGGCCCGTACTTTTAAAAACGATAAGAACCTGAAAAATAATTTTCTGAAAATTTTAGAAGAGGTCGTTTTTATACGAAAAAGTCCTATTTTTGGATGTGGGCTAGTATCGATTACAAGAAGAAAAACTACTATGTAAACGTAGTTAGTGAAATTCATAACGTTGTATACCCTAGGTCACTCTCTCGATCAAAATAAATCTGCAGACATCTCGCTGGTTGAAATCACTTTAGTAGTTTATTCTACAAGAGGGGACAAACTTACTCAAATATGTGCATACATAGCCTTTGAAATTCAAAACGTCTTATACAATAGATATTCTCTGGATCAAGACAAATCTAAGGACACCCCGCTTTTTGAAATCACTTTAGTATTTTAGCCTATTCGAAAAACCAAGCCTCCCTGCTGTAGTCGGGTAACAAGTACTAATTTTAAAGAACTAATAACTATTAGTTTCCAAATGTTCCGTAATTAAAACTTCAAGAGATATAACGAATTAAAACATTAAAGTAACGTCATTTTTGTATTTTATTATTTTTAGCTGTCAAATTTTTTCTATTAAATATATCTCTCCATATAAAATTTAGAAGCCGAACGATGATAGTTTTTGTACACAAAATTCAAATTCATACAATTAAAACCCCTGAAAAATAGCACGGCGCTGCAATATGTAAATTTTACAATTTTTTTTCATTTTAACTGGCTCCAGTGTCTCGACTAATATTTCTCAGAGGTCTAGTGCACACTAGCATATCATAGAAGAAATAAAACCTACAATTTACACGTTCAGCCCTTTCGTTTTAAAAAAATTGTGATTGAAATTTTGAAAGATCGCATTATTTATGCTATAATACTAACATTTTATCTACGAGACAAAAATATGAAACTTACATTATACTTAGTCCCTACCTTGAACTTCATCAATCTGTACTGCACGTTTTGTTATTTTCATATTTTGTACGTGTACAGGTGGAGTAAAAAAAACAAAATGGAGTCATTTACTTTTTTTTAAAATGAACTTAAATAATTTTTTGAAACGAACTTTAAACGTACATTACGTTTTAAGCAAACCAGTTTTTTTAACAATGATAATGCGTTCTTGTAATTTGATACCATCAGACAATCGTGAAATCTAATTCTAATACGTATAAAGATTTACCTTGTAAAAAAAACAAGTTATTTACAAATATATGAAGGTAAAAATATTAAATATTTTGTGCAAATGATAGGTTTAGTTAGGGTGGAATAATTTACAAAATAAGCAATTACCAACGTTTTAAGGGGTGTTTACATTTTTGAAGAAATATTAATTTTGTCTAATATACTCTAAATTCTGTAAACATGTAGTATAATGATTTTAATATAAAAAATTAAATCATACCTTCTACTGTAACTCAGGTTAATTACTTTTATTGGTTTCATATATTTATTGAATATATTTGGCGTTAATTTTGTAGAAATTAATTATTCACAATTAAATGAAACTACGTGATGTAGTATTATTTCTAGTTTCTTTAATTTCTTTACCACGACCTAGGTTTCGTTGTATTACAACATCTTCAGGTGGGATATTAGCAAAAATCTTTGCTAATATCCCACCTGAAGATGTTGTAATACAACGAAACCTAGGTCGTGGTAAAGAACTTACAGAAAGTAGAAATAATACTACATCACGTAGTTTCATTTAATTGTTTATATATTTATTTCATAAAAAATCGGCTTTTTCAACTCATTCCTCGCCGAAATCGCTAGAAAGGACGTTCACAGGATTGATTCAAAATAATATAATTATTTGGAATTTTAAATGCAAAAAAGCAGTAAAATTCTCATTTCCTCTTATATAATTTATATAGAACACAATTTAGATTGACACAATAATGAAAAGGAAAAATAAAAATATTTAGTTACCAAAAATGTAGTTTCTTCCATAGAAGTGATACCTTACAACAGATCGGCTAGTTATAATGTGCAGAGATTCGCTTGTGGTCGGTTGTGTGTACCGGCCGCTCTGAACAATAAAATTTCCCCATCTTTGCTACACTGTTAAAGTAATTACAGTTAGCTTAGTCATTCGTAATCAGAGTAACGAAATTTATTTAATTGAAATATTTTTAATCAAATCCTTGATATTTTTTTCGTGTCGATTCTAGATGTTCAGGCTGCTGAAACATTTTTAGCGGAGAAATTTTGTAAATTAAAAATAATATTACCTTTATGATTTCGGAGAATTAAAAATAATATTTACGTTTATGATTTTCATTTTTTCCACAATATACTATTAAGTATTTTCACCACTTGTTATTTTTCATGGATATTAATCATATGAATTTAAATTATATACACAAAAATATTATCTTTCATTTTTAATATGTCATCATGTCTCTTTAATAAAAGCATTTTAATAGCTTTTAAAAGCAAGGACTGGCGCATGCGAAAATTAAATGGCGCTGGATATTCTTCTTTGAGACCATAAGGAAGATTCTTACAAACTATGAGCAAAATAAAAAAAAGTTGCAGCAACGAAACGTTTTTTTAGACGATTTTGTATAAAATGACACATGAAAAAATAAGGTTACCAATAAATCAGCGAAAAACTGTTACGATGACTCTAAATAACATAGTCATTGAGAAATTAACGATATCTTCACATCTAACAAGGATATGCTATGTAATATATATATATATATATATATATATATATATATATATATATATTATATATATATATAATGTTTCAGGGTATTTTAATATACCGGCTACCGAAAATGGTATAGGACCTACTTACCTTAAAATACTTACCTTAAATTTTTGAGGGTAAGCAGAATTAGTGTTTCCAAACAACAATAATGAATAAATTATTCAAAGCTGGTTTCTAAATCTTATAGGGTTTAACCCTAATATTAAATTTCAACATTCTCACCCTTAATATTTTCAACTTATTAATATCAAAACCAAAGGTCAAACTAACTTCATTAGAACTAACGACAAAAGTAAACACATAGGGATGGTAAACTAAACAGTAGTTTGGAAATGTTGGAAGTCGAGGTGTGGTTGCTGCGGGAAGGTAGCATAGCTTGATTATGGAATATAACTTTGTACAAAACTTTGTACTAAATTAATATAAACATACATATACGTACACACACACACACACACACACACACACACACATATATATATATATATATATATATATATATATTTATACCATGATCTGATATGGAAGTGTCATAATATGATAATAATTAGTGTTTTCATCAATATGTTTTTGATTACAGATTGATTACAGCTTTGAACCATATTTTTATGGTGTTTCGTACTTTTTCTTTAAAAAAAGTGACGTAGTTATAACCCTACCGATCATCTCTTTCGATTCAAGTTGTTTAGTATCCCAATTATGTATTTCTGCACTTTAATGTATCTAATTGATACATATGGCGGGCTTATTGCTACGAGAGCAATCTCTTACAACCAACCAGAACACCAGTCCAGCCCCGCTCGACGAGCGGCCGGGAATCGAACCCGGGTCCTCGCGGTGAGCCTCGCAATCAAAGGCCGTATACCTTGTAATCAACCCAATACACCACGGTGACGACCACGTCACACCACGGTGATGTAATATGTATTATGGAAATGATCGTAATAATATTTTTAATTTACTACGGGACTGAAACAGTTTTTTGATTAATAAAAAAACCCGTAAAGAATAAGAACTTGAACACAGTTATTGATATATATATATATATATATATATATATATATATATATATTTAGAAGTTAAGTCGTTAATATCATCTTAGTTTGTCAAAGGAAAAACGTTTACTCGTTTAATAAACTAAAATACAAAAAAAATAAGAAGCGCGTAAATTTATCTTTCCCACAAAATCTTTTTATCTTAAAATTTTATTCATATGTTAAAATTGTACTAGTAAGTAATAATACAGGAAAAAATATTCAAACCGATTGTACAAATCAATAATTACAAAACGCTATGAAAAAAATTAATTTTCACCATACTTCTTTTCCGTTTTGATGCTACGGATTAAGATTAATTATATTTATTCGACCGTTATCTAAAGCTAAAATAATATTAAATTTTATGCTAGTTAATTCATAATATTAAGAGTTGCCTTAATCTTCTTTAACGTATACACTGAGTAATGGATAATATTAATAATTGTCTTGAGGTTTGCTTTAAAAAGCGACACATTACATCGCATTCACGTTATTCTTTCCTTTCTTAGTTGTTGACGTGCCATATTCTAATCCTATTTTTGTTGGTTTGGGAGAAAAAATAGCATCATATAGTTTCATGCGCAGTACGAAACGGACTGAGTGGTTTTATCGGCTATGAAAGGAAATAATAGTAACAGGTTATATTGTTTTGATTGCGCGTCAAGCAAGCTTTATTCGTCCTGTCATTTTTCAATTCAATTTATCAAATCTGTATTTACAAGTATTTGTTATAAGTATAATGGTTTGGATCCATTCAGGTTACCGAAAAGTAATTTTGCAAAATACTTATATTTTACGAAATTATTATTTGATAATCTAAATGGATCCGAGGTATTCCTTCATATCGGAGCACGGGTTTTATTGACGTTTTGAGATAAAGTATATAAATTGTTTGCGGGTATCTAATTTTATTAGTAAATATAATTTTTATAAGGTGACTGTAAAACATAGTCGTCTTACCTTCTCACTTTGCCCAATCAAATTTCACTTTGCCCAATCACTCTGCCCATTCTAAATTTAAGTTTATAAAGTTATCTAGAGACATTAAAATAACATATAAAGTCAGTCGTAACTGTTTAGCTACCATCGTCTACTATTTTAGCTACCTTTACGTAAAAGTGAAATTTCAAAGTTCGAAATTGTCCAAATGAGGGTTTCGTTATAATATGCAGATGTCAGCTTAAAAGCTAATAATTCCGTAATGTCTACATTATTCATAAAGTACTAAGATAGATCATAAGGTTGACTATTCACCTTTTATGTTTTAACTGTCAAAATTATAGTTTTTATAAGGTTAAGAAAATGAATTATATAATAATATTAATATGAATGAATATTATAATAATATTAGACATTAGAGATTATGAAAATAAATAGACGATAGCGGTTTTCAACTTTATGCCAACACATCAGTGGGTTGTCTCGTTATTCTATAATGTTACATACAAAAACAGATAGTAATATATTAGAAGTTTGGTCAATCTCCAACGTCTCAAAATTCAGTTAATGTGATTTTGTCACTTCTCATGATTATATCATTTCCCACGTTTTATTTAATAACATTTTAAGAGTTTGGACAGTTATGTTGTTAGTTAACTCTTCCAAGAATTATACAATGACAAATAAATATCTATCATATGCATTTGCCATTTTCAAAGAGTGTATTTAGCAATATTTTATCTAACTTACTAACAGGTTGAATATATTATAAAGTTTTCTGGTGAAGATGATTACTTTAAACATTACCAAATTCACTGCGGGATTAACATCTATGTATATATAGAACAAATATAAGGAAAATCAATACTAACGTAAGCCGGTTAATAGAGGAGTGATAATCATTCAAAATGTAAAGTATTTAGAAATTTAAGTCGCAATAACGAATTTTCATACCGTGAGGTTTAACTCTATATTTCAACTTGCCTGTAATACTTAATATTTCAGGAAGCAATGTAAAGAACTTTTTGTCAGAAAGGTTTAATCATTCATTCTTAATATAGATATAGTAATGACAGAAATTTACAATTATTAATCGGCAAAATTAACAAATTTCAATAATATTTTCATAGGTTAAAGGCCATATTTAATTCAAATGGAAAACTATTCTATACTTCAAAGTGTAAATAGTTAAAGTATACGGGTTTACGAGTCAATTTTTTTTTCTTGACAACAATGTTTTTCTTGATTTCCAAACACTGGATACCTATTGTGCTCTTGGACGGATTTATTGCCTCATTCAAAATATATTTACTGAATGTCAACCACAAAACAATTCATTAGATTTATTTTATGGTTCAAAGTAATTCTACACAATGGTTCAAAGTAATTGTACAACAATCTAACTATCTAGATTGTTTCATTTAGGTCAACCAGCATATATTATAAAGATGTCACCTTAATTAAATCATCATTAATTAGAAAAATTAAACTTTTCTATGCTGCAAGTGATCTGCAAGATTTCGACATGCACTTCACTGTAGTAAAATTAGAATACTGTTATACTCTTGTCGTCGATTCGGTAAAGGTTCGATTGTACATAAAGTCAAAGTATTTACTAAAAAATTATTCAGCCTGTCCTGGACTGCGAATAATAATGTTATCTCAGCACAGGGTTACAATGACGCATCATTTTATTTTAAATTTCAGCTTCGGTTCCACAGAGTAAGAGATCATTTTTCTAGGATCAAGCTGAAAAACACCCCTCCTTCTGAAATTGATCATATTTAGCAAATATTTTAGCGACTTTTTGCGACAAATAATTGTGTCATTTTAGGAGAAGGCTATCATGAGGCGTTGTTGCTTCAAATTTCTTTAGATATTTTATATTAGTTGGCTAGAATTTGATTCATGTTGATGCATGCAATTGCTGGTGCGTGGATCATATTCGCTTTCAATGTCAATGAAAGTTAGTTTCTTTTTAAGACTGGAACTCAATGAGGGACTATAGCGGATTTAGCTTAATCTATTCCTATATAAAATCAGCTATCAGACATACTACTAAATAACAAATACCATTGTATTAAATGTAATTGGTACATATACAACTCATTATTTTCAATTATTCTTTCAGTCATTGAAGCGGGTCTAGCGGCATTCGACTAATAGAGTGCAAACGGCATTCACCATTCGACCGTTACAACCTTTTATTGATATTATCTCCCCCACGTCTTGCAAGCGAGGTTCTTGCATGGGACGTTCATTTGATGCGGGTTACTTGTAGTATATACATTTATTTTAATGCAATTTTTTTACATTCGCACGAACGAAATTATGGTTTAATATATTTTTAACATCGTAGAAATGAATAAATTACCAAATTATTTAAAAATATAGAAAAATTATTTACCGATTTTTTCAACTAGATCCAGTTGCAACGAGATAAATTTGATATTATCCCGGACTAAACTTTGACATAGAGATTGACTTGAATAGTTTATTGGAATTTTCAAACAAGAGACAAGATTGCAAGCTTTAGTATTTGATGAAAGTATGAAAGATTTCATTCACTTCAGTATTCATTAAAAATATGATTTACTCAGATAAATGTTAATACCAAAAATATAATTAACACGCGAGTATAAACTTTTCTGTAGTATATTTGAGTAACCAATATTTACCTTTTTTGTAATTCTAACATTTCTTTTTAAATACATTATTAGATAAATTTATTCACCGATTTTGTTTTCATCGTTCGCGGAAGAGTGATTTTTTTTTAACTTATTGGTCGTTATTAGTGTAAATTTTGAAAAAGAATTTATTCATGAGTCATTACAAGTAACGTAACATAAAGATCATAAGTACCATAATATTCATTATCAACAAAATTCATTATAGCAAGTGTCATAACATTTATTATCAGATTATCGTATATAAAACTGTTAATAACCGCAGAGCAACTTACGGCTTCTGTTACCAATGTGAGAGAATAGTAATCGCACTTGCTTCACTTCACAGTAGACAATGAAATCTATTTTCCTGACCTTAGGTTCCACTGTACACCGTACTCCAAATTCCATATATTTATGCGGAGAGTGAACACATTTCATACACTATCATGGGAAAACTCCAAAGATTATGAGTACTCTGTCGACAAGTAGTTTTAATATGACGCTACTGTGAGAAAAATAATACATCAACTGACCAAATAATATTTTTGCAACTTTGCTTAAAATCTTTTTTACTATTAGTTATTAGAGGTATTATAGGTGTACATATTTCAAAAGTTCAAAATAAAAGTCTACGGCGAAATATAAATATATAATTCATGATATTGGCGAGAAAAAATATCATAGTTTTCCTTCACTTCACATTTCATAGGCTAATTACCTAAATCTCCTTAAATGTTCTCCTTAGTCGCCGTTAAGTTATAATATCTTTCCTGATACATATTTAATAAAATTATCAATATTGTTTGTTCGTACAAGTTTGATACTCAATTATGTTGTAATTTTGTTTTCATAAATTATCAAATATTGAACCGGGTGAAGACGAAATTCCTAATAATTTAGTAAATTTATAATATATAAGAAATAAGTAAAATGTATTATTCAATAACCATTTATTAAAATTAATGAATATTGTACTTTAATACTGTACATGGAGCATTACATATGTATGTAGCTATTTTCTCTCCGTATGTTGTTTGTTATTGAACATTGTCATAGAATAAAGTAATATAAAATGAGATAAAAGTATTTACTTTTTGAGAAATGTTAATTTACTCCGCAAGTAAACAAGCTTTTAATTATTTATAAGTCTATGAATATTAAGGATCAAAGAACGTCAATAAAATGTGTACCTTAGGGTTGATGTTATGCAAACTTTAGGAAGTTCTTATTTATTACGAAGAATTTTAATTTTATTGATACCAGTATCTGTACCTATGGGCGATCCACAAAAAATAAATGTATACGCTTTTTAAATACAGATATCACATAATTTAATGCTTTGTCACCGATTTAGTGCCCATCAGTTTCAATTATTTTCGTGCCGCACTACACTAACTAAGCGGCAAAAGCTAAAATTGACAGACCACGAAAAAAATTCAGTGCACTGTGTATATTTACACCGTGAAATATCGGTCTAAGTATTATTAACTCATAATGGTATAAATAAATTATTTTATTTGTCTGAAAAATTTTGCTTATTCACAACAATATTTTTCATTATGAGTATGTTTAATTTAGAAGTAATCCATAAATTAAAAAAATGAAGAATTTTATAATCTTTTACTGGAAAATGTAAAAAAATAGGAAATAAAAATAATTACCTACAAAAATGTAGAGATATAACTCAAAAATTAGTGATATGATGAATTAAAAATATTTGGGGATGAATAAGGTTATATAAAAGATTAAGTATAATGATAAAATACACCGACAATGGTATCCAAGGCCGTAACTGCAATATTGGCTTCATCTGTAAAAAAAATGTTATTTCATAAATATTATTATCAAGGTATCTTAATATTAACTTGGCACAGTTAATTTTTCACGTAAATATTTTGCCTGTCAAATTGGGCTAAATGTTTTTTGGCCTGCAGAGGCCGAATGATCAGCTTTAATTGGAACATTTGCTTTTATTGAAAATTTAGTATGAATTTGGGACTATTTTGTGTTTTAAAATGATTTATAAAGATATATAAAAGGCACTGAGGAAAATGTATTAGTGATTAATTCATTTTAATATGGATTCGTCGTATGTTTTGATATTTTGGTTCTAAAGTGCTGTCTGAAATATAAATTTTCATCGGATTAAATTAGCTTTTGGATTACGGTGTATTTTCTACAGAATAAATAGAAAAATAGATCGAACGATCAAAATATTGATATTACAGCTACTTATATGGCATTAAAAAGAATATTTTTGGGATTTTCTTTGACGGAAAAAGCTTATACAACCGCGTTGTTCGGAAGGAGCCTCAATCAGGATTAGGCTATGGAAATCGATGAATATTTTATTTTCGCGTATGTGCGTGCAAGTATGTGCAAGTATCTGCGCATGTGTGCGCTTGTGCATGTGTGCACTTGCGTGGATAGGTGGGTATGTGTGTGCGTGCGTGTATATGTGTGCGTGGGCAAGCGCGCACTAACAGCCTTCTAAAATTACTCAAATATTGCGTTGAAAATTTAGAAAGAAAAAACTTCAACTAAAACATATTCCTTTCATCATAGAAGGGGACATATTCCTATCAAGATATTCTTAATCAACATATTTCATGTCAATATATTATATTCTGTAGTATATCGTTGTAAAATACTGAGTTAATGAAGTGGAAACTTATATGAAAGTCGAAAGCGTTATTTAAATTTCTGCAGAGATCCCTTGTGGTATTAATAAAAGAAGATTTTATTTACAAAGTTCATGAACATTAATAAAACTAGGATAAATATTACATTTGGATAAACTTGATATAAAATACTTGTAACTAAAAAAAATATTGAATATATTTGTCGTTAATTTTGTAGAAACTCATCATCACTTAATTTTTGTTCACAACTAAATTATACAAATTGCCCACCTGCAGATGCGATACAACGAATCCTAGGCCGTGTTTAAGAATTTAAATAAAGTAAAAATAATACTACATCACGTAGTTTCATTTAGTTGTGAACAGTAATTAAGTAGCCAAAAAAATTATTTGAGAATAAAATGTAATTCCAGTGCAGCAATTTAAGTTTGCGTATTTCATACATTTGAGGTAAATGTATTAAATTTTTGATGACTTTGATATGAAGAAGGTATTTGATTTTAATTACCATACAGATAATTTTCAAAAACTAAAATAATTTTATTTTACAATTTTTTCCCTGAATATGTGGCTCTAATACAAGGATTGCCAGGTTACCTAATTTAATAAAACTAATGACTTATTAGTATTATATGCTGTATCGCACATAAACCATCTTAATTATTTTTAGAAACTTGGGTTCCATTTTAGATCCTGAATTTATTCAAGCCTTTCGCAGTGGAATACGATCAAAGTATGCTATTTCAAAAAAAAATAAACTATATAGAATTATTCTATGGTGCTCACTACGACCTGAATAAACTTAGCCTAACAATTACGAAATGACAGGAATACCTCTTTGCTCCTAAGAGTGGTTTTCATGATTGTTTTTGCCACTCTTAGGTGTTGCATTATCTCTTGCCATACCCCCGAAGTGAAAGCATTAAGAAAAGAAACCGGTACTATGTAAAGAAGGTAAAGTGGTTTATAATGAAAACACCATTTCTGCTGAAAATAATATTAAATTATTTTAATAAAACTTCAAAGTCCGGTAGAGTTGCAAATAATATTGTCAATAAAATGCAAAACATAATTCGTGAAGAAATATTAGAAATTTGAAGTCGCTTCTTTATTTCATTTTCATAAGAACTTATTTGAAAGAACCATAGTATAATATAAAGAAACCATTTTTTTATAGATACAAAAAACTGCTTTAGAAATGGTAACTCAAATTAAAAGAGCTCTTTCTAGTCGTATATATTTTTGATACCAGAACGATAATAACGTCTACTCTTTGTGAGTTCATTGGTTATTTATGAGATGTGCTTATCAAAAAATTCAAAGTTAAGATCGAACTCTTTAAATAAAATTTCATATGAGCATGGAATCTTCTACAAATCGAATGCCATAGTAATCTATTACAATAACCACAAAGTTACGTTTTCATTAGTTTAACGTAATTTGTCTTTCAACAAGGAACATAATACCATTACCTTAAAGTCCAAATATATCACGTAGATAATAAATTCAGTAGACTATAATAAATAATCAAGCCACACTAACTTCCATTAACCCTAGTTAACAAAGGTAGCAATAAATACGTTTATGGATGTTTGGTGGACGAATGCTGGCTGAGTGAATAGTCTTGTAGAATTTTTAGTAGAATTTTAGTAGAATTGTGAGGTAAAGCAGAACTTCCATAAACAAATTAGCAGATCAGAGAGATGTAAATTATAATTCAATGGCTTCAGTATATTTCCGATAACTAACATGGTAATTTTTGTAAACGTCTTTTCACATAATATTTGCTCTTAATTTTGATGAAAGTCTCTCCTTTACCAATTTGCAATTCAAAATGTTTTTGAAAAATTCAAAATTTTGTTTTCAAAAATATGCATGACAACTTCGAACTGCAGTAATAAAGAAAGCTCAGAACAAATTCTCTTTGAGACAAAGGAAAATGAGCCTGGCATTACAGATATAAACTGAAACTTTACTGAAACTGCGTATTATTCAAGTTTTACAAGTAAATGTTTAGGCATTCGCAAAGTGTATATCGGTTTTGTGTGATGCATTTGTTCCCTTGAGTCAGAAGCGTTTTTACATAATACAGTCTATTATTTTATCATTACAATAACTTGAAAAATAATGGAACTATGAAAAAAATCGGTTAAGTGCAAGCTACACACGCAAAATTAGAGTTCCGTGCCGCCCGATTAAACTATTTATAGTAATAAACTGACTATGTACAGCGCTGCCGCGTTACTTGCCGACGTCGGCAGCGATATAGTAGTATCATATCTCATATACGCGGAGCCGAGTGTTTCAGTTAAGCTAAATTAAATATATTGAATTTTGCGGAAAGACAAGTTGTTCCTCACGTCCCAAGAACTATACGTCATTAAGAACCTTTAACTCCAAAAGTAATGGTTCAGCAGTTATAAACAATTCAATTGTATACAACAATTAATCTGTGCCGACAAAATTGTCCGGGGTTTTTCATTCCTGAAAATTTATTTCAATCTACACTAATGCTCAACGTTCGTGATTTGTTTCAGATTTTACTGAGCGATCTTTTTGGTGATAATGATGGAATGCAGCATTTTTTAAAGATAGTTCCTGCAAAATTTTAAACACATTCAGAAATGGAAATACATATTGTTGAATTCGTAGTTTAGTTTGACATTCTTAAAATGGTTTTTTTCCCAATTTACTCCCTTAAATTAACTTCAAAATCAAAATTGATCTTTCCATACTTCTTTTCTATAATTGGTACAATTATAGAAAAGAAGTATATTATTCATTACACTCTACCACTGTACTGAATTACAAATATTTTCGTTGAATAGTTTCCAGGAAAATCACATGTAACAGACGTACGAATGTTTAGTAATATTTTTTTTTCTGTTTGGGCAATTTTCCCACGAGTCACTATTAAATTGTTCCCGCAAATATATAGTAAATGCTAAAGGTTACCTAGCTGATAAAAAAGGGGTGATAAGCAATTTCTTGAATTTTTGAAAGTTTTATTGCACGAAAATTTTTGTTTTCATTTTTTTCGTAAACAAATAAGTTCTAGAGGATATGCACCTTCATTCGATACGCCAAACCTTGGGGTGAATCAATGCTTCCATTTTTAATAACATTTGAACACCCGATTAATTTCAAAATTATGAGAAATTTCGACTTTCTAGGTAACAAGGTTTTGATTTAGGAATAACGTGGCAGTCAGTTGGATACCAAGGTGTGGTCATAAGGGTTGCCTTGTTATGTTTAGTATGGAACATTAAATATATTCTAATAATTTAATATTTTTGCTATAAGCACATAAGTAGGTAAGAAAATAAGTACCGAAAAAGTGATAAATATTTTTATGTATTTTATTATTGTAATTATTAAAATAAATGTTAACGAAATTTTTCATATATATATATATATATATATATATATATATATATATGTATATATATATATATATATATATATATATATACAATTTATTATTCATAGAAATATGTATGATAAATATGTGATATCTTCATTAACAATAACAAATCATTTATTTGAAATGTGTAGTTTAATAAAACCTAGTTGGAAATGAACTACTGCTGGTCTAGGTACTAGAAAATAATATTTTTCTTTATTTTCAATATTTTATCAATTATAATTACATTTAAAGTTTCATTATCATAAATAAAAATTCCCTGAAAAAATATTTAACTCTGATTTATCTGAATAATGGATTTTTACTACTGGGAAATAATACTCGTGTTCCTTGCTATTCGGAGTCGAATAAAGTGTTTATCGGATTGCGTTATATTGCTTTGATAATACATCGCGGTGCCCGGTGTGAATGCACTGCAGGACGCTTAACTCTTTTATTAAGATTGTAATAATGTATTCCAAGAATGGGATGATATACAAAAAAAATATTCGTCTTTTTTGTTCTTAGGAATCCAAACAAGCCGTTTTGCTACACCAATCTACCTATAATCTGTATAATATAGTTCTGGATTTTTTTAAAAACTGATATCGACATATATACTCTAAATAAAAATTCTTTAGAAACAAATATACTAAATGAAGTTAAATTTATAAGATCATAAATAATCGTTAACATTATCTTTTGCCATAAACTGTGAACAATCTGCACCTGGCAGCAACGTGTCTGTGCCGCTGAAAGTAAATAAATAAAATTATCCTAAAAAGAATGGCAACAATAATTTCGTACAAAATCATGTGCTACGAAATAGTAAGAGTTTTAGAAAGTAAGATTTGAAGAAAACTAAATTTTCAGAAGAAAAGCGATATTTGACTAAGTGAGTGAATCAAGGTTTGGTGATTATAATTTTCCCATAAGCAAAAAATGATTAATCAAATGAATTACGTAAATAATAACATGATATAACAGCACATACTATATTATTTAACCAAAAGTATATTAGTAAACGAAATAGTGTAAATAATATTTCGAATACCCAATATTTGGTTTTGATTAATAGATGTAGAATCCATTTAAAAGTATAAAAATATAAGTGTGTGTAATTTTTTACTATGCAAAATATTTTCGACATAATTTACATATGTAAGAAAAAAATTATATAATTCTATTGTTCATTATTTACAAACTAGTTTACAAACAACAATTCTCAGCATTCTGTCTCTACTGTATGTTGTTCAACAATAGGATATGCATAATATTGGATATAAATTTTAGCTGCCTTCTTATTGCCGTTCTTGTGATGTTATTCATGTATTTTATACTGAGTAGTGCAGGATAAATATAAGGAAAACTGGATAATCGTGACGTTTCTAGACAAGATAATGCCTATTGCCATCGTCTGTTTAAGAAACAGCGGAATTATGAAAGTTTAAACTGCACAAATAAAATAAATAAATATCAAAATCATATGTTTATTGGTTATGAAGAAGAAATTATAAGTCCATGTGTTGAGTTCCGTAACCGAATGACAAAAATGACAAGGTTATAGTTGTGTCGTATCTGTCTGTTGGTTCATATATCTGCGTATCATAGTTTTTCATTTTAAGACCGTTTATGATGATATTTTATGGAAAGAAACATTGAGAAACGTGAACACAGAAACAGGGTATTTAATTTTGTTTTTCACAATATTATTTGAATATGAATTTATTCTCATGGAATACATCGGGTATGTTATCAGTAACAAGATGTCCTTAAATACAGATCCATTGATATTTTTCGGTACGGCCTCTTAATTGCTAGATATTCGCCTTCAAAAATTGTTTACAGTGTGGCTGCACGTTCGCAGCTTTTGAACCGAGTATATAAAAAATATGAAAAAAAATTGTGGTAAGCTGTGTCGGGTAACCGTCGCTGGTTTTTTTGTATGTCTTTAGTGAAGAAACTTTAAGTTTTACCTAAAGGATGTATTTGTTGACACATTCTTTTTTCTTCTGTATAAGTTCCAAAACTTTCGTCTGCAATTGATAAATTTTTGAATTCATATTTATCTAAACTAGTGGCTCGTGCACGTTTTCTCAAATGTTGGTTTCATGTTTTTCATATATAAAATGCAATCACGAAATTTTGTGTTTTTTTTTTTATACAAACCCATTTCTAACCCGCAACCCATTTCCATGTATTATTCTAAAAATGTTCTTTGATCCATTATTAACAATACTGTACTTATGACTGGATCACACATTTTTTCGTTATGACAGTTTAAAGCTCGCTATTGGCAAGATTTCGTTACAAATGCGCGTTGCGGGGGGCAGACAGTTGTAACGCAAAATCAACTTTCATTATAATTTTACTTAATCGTATTAAAATGAAGATTTTTCCAAAACATATTACTACCAATTCCATAACGGCTCAAATTTTGGACATGTTACGTATATATATATATATATATACAAGCTTAAATAAGTATTTATCGAAAATCGGGGAAAAGAACCTTTAGTAAATTTTCAGTATGAAGTTATTTCGATTAAATTGCATTAGTAAATAAAAACATATTGGAATTCGAGTTGCTTGTCCCACGCTTGTTAAAATACACTAAATTAAAAATTTACTTATTAAAAAATAATATCAATATTTATAAACAGTTTAGTAGAAAATATTAAATACCCCGAATTGTTCAAATTTTTATATGTATCCAACTATGCACGGAACTGTCGTGCTGTGTGATCTACTCTTGCCTAAAACGTCTATTCGTTATTCACAAATACCCCATCAAAACTTCTCCTCTAATGGTATGCCAACAATTTTACTTTGCTAATTCAACAATATCTCAAAACTTCAGGTACTAAATTGTACATGCAAAAATAAACATTCCAATAACAAGAGAATCTCTTCCTATATGTAAAACCTTTGACGAAATATTTAATATGTCGTCTGCTTAGACGAAATTATTATATGACTGAAGTTAATTTCGACCTCAAAGACACGAGGTGAATAGTTTATCTGGTTATTTGAATTCCTACGTCGTGAAGGGGAATATACTTCGCCCTCACTCGTTATCGTCTGCATGCTCCCTATGTTTTTTGGAACGTAATGATTTTCCTGTATTTATCCACGTGTTTGTCAAACTTTTCTAAAAAATTATTTTTAGGTAGTATTTTTTTTAAGAAATATAATTTTAGTTTTAAAGAATATAAAATACTTTCTTCTTAGATTAAATAGTTTCATTAAAATACTTATCATATTTCCTTCAGTTAAAAATTAGAAAAACTGCAATTTTCAATGATTTTTGGAATATTTTGGAAAATTTTTGAAATTTTTGTTTCTGCTTATGTAATGCTTAATAATAGGATATTGAATGGTTTTCTGGATATTGAAAGCATTCGATATTCAATTAGAACCTGAATTTCGTCGATGAAAGATCAAATTACGGAAATTTCATAGATAGAAATTTAAGTTTATTTTTTATAAATCTACGTGAAATTTAAGGCCCAAACCGAACAGAGCAAAACGAAGTGTATGAATAACGATGGATGAATGTGTATTTTTCTATCACACAAACAAGTAATGGTTTCAAATATTTGAAAAATGAAAAGCCTCATTAAAACTAATTCTCACATATATAATTTTTCTAATAAGAAGAAGGTAAAATAATATTTTTAGCCACCACATTGCTTAATATTAATTTTACGTTGAGTACTGCGTTTAGTTCCAACTGGTTGAGTTCATCACATTCAGGTGTCAGCTTTATAAGTTGCCAACCGAATGTATATATCAAGGAAGAAAAAAATAAAATATTTAATTATAATAATACATTACGTTTAGAATATTTCATGCAGCTCTGAAGCAAACCACGCAATATTATTTTTATTTTGTTTCAATTTGTAATAGGCTGCAATACATCAGGTCGATGAATTAATTACGTTTTGTCTGTAGTATATTTACTTACAATATATAGGTTACTAATTGCGGATAAAAAGAAAGAAATGTTAATTAGGTACCAAAAACATCTACAAGTAAATTTAGTAAAATGACGTAATATTGAATAAGAAGTATTTGTGCTGAATGCAATAATTAACTACAAATACATCTCAATCAAATGTTTGCGTAAAACTTAATTTGCATGCTTTAAACCATAACACTGTAAGATTTACCAACATAGATCGATTCAGTGTGGAGATATAGCATAAATTCCTTTTATACTCATGCGTTTTCTTAGAGTTGTCGCATACTTTAAAACGGTTTGATCATCTATATGATTTTTTACGCTAGATCTTCAACTGAACTACTAGAATGACTCACAATGGGTGCTTATTGAGTATTAAATATGGACGACCTGTTAAGTTGTACACATATTGTCTATTTTGTTTTCGTAATAAACAATAAATCCTTTAATAGGGGAAAAATCGAAGAGCTGAGAATCGAGGAAAGAACCGGGATATTTTTATATTTTGATTGATCAGCGTAACCAAATAATACCATTAATAGAGTTCGTTATGAACCTATATATATATATATATATATATATATATATATATATATATATATATATATATATAAATATATATATGTATATATATATATATATATATATATATATATATATATATATATATATATATTATACATATTATGTAACATTTACGTTTACTAAGTACGTTTTCAATGTTATTTTTAGACTTTAATACCTATGGTTCATTAAAATGTTACGCCAGTAAACAGCTAAATCAATGAATAAATACATTTTTCTTAATAATAAATAAAAAGCGAATCTTAAATTATAAACTTTTAAGCGATTTTGCTTCGAATTGTATAATTTATATTTAATTTATAAAAGAGATTCAATGACGGCCTTTTATATCAATGCACTGCCCAAATTGTTGAGTTTAAAAATCTGAAATTTTGCTTAGGGTCTTCTTTTAAGTGACAGTCTTCTGGTAAAAAGGATAATGTGAAATTCTCAAATACACGGAAAAATTGGATCTTCCATATTGTGATATTAGGGGGCATTCTCCTTGTACGTTGTCTCTTTTAGATTATAATTCAGAGCCTTGAATTATAATCTAAAAGAGACAACTATTATGAAAGGTACAAGGAGAATTAGATTTTATATCGTTGATATATGTTGAATTCGCCTGTAAGTTAACAAGACTGCGATTCTCCCTCGATGTCTGTTTTTCGTTGACAATTAATAAGGCCTAAGTTCAGAAGGTTAAGACAACCGGGGCTGACCTAAGGGTGAACTGTTGTCGACATGAATAGTTTTATATAGTCTACTCTAGAGAATGCCCTTCTAGTCACCTGATTATATCGGTGTTTTCTTAGAAGAAAGAAGAACGTCGTCTGCAAAGAGGTTCTCTAACATGGCTTAAATTGAACTATATCATTTAGAACACATGAACGGAGACACAGGAAAAACGACAATTTACTATTTATGTGCAATTACTTCGTTGTAAAATAAAAATTGTATTTGTAATAACATCTCATTTCTTTCTTGTCGAGTACACTCCTGAAAACTTAACTTGAAAGTAATGTTTTTCAAATTTATTTTCGAAATAAATTCAGACGTACATATATAAAGTTTTCGATTATTAGAATTAATTAGACCGTTCGATCATGTAAGTAGGTTTCTTAAATTTTTGTCACACGTAAACAGTATTTTCCTTACATTAGAGGTAGGTATAATTAATAATGGACTTCAAATGGCAGCACGGTAATATAGGTGTATGTTTTATGTTTACATGTAAGTAAGCTATTTAAAAAATCAGCCGGTATCACGGACTATAAATTATACTAAAAGTTATAAAATAAAAAAAATTTAAAAAAAAATATGTATGTATATATATATATATATTAATGTGTGTATATATATATATATATATATATATATATATATATACGTACATATATATTTGAGATTATTAGATTAGATGCAAATAAGGAACACAAGAGGCACAAAGAGATTAGGATATGAGCGAAGGGGTAATAGATTGATCGAAATCAGTATATTTTAGTTTCGATATTGTTAGAGAAACACTAGTTAGGAAAACACTAGTTAGGAAATTCGAGCTTTGTCTTTGCTAGTAGCCTGTCTCAGATACATATTGTATTGAGATTAAAATTCAAAGTTAATAAATTGTGGTTTTCGAGAATGTTTTGTTTTTTCTGTGGAAATTTAATAATTACAATATTTGTATTCGCGACTGTGAGATTCAAAGGAAATAGAAAGAAGGAGTAACCGAAATTGATTTTGCTGAGTGAGTTTATTAAGTGTCAGATAAATTTATACACATCTGTATTTCAATATATACGGAACATTGGAGAAACAGAGCAGTTGGAAATCTGTGCGTAAAAATAAAAAGATTATTTATGTGATTTACTTGAAATGTATACATTAAATGAATTATTTTTGTTATTAAATATAAAGTTAGAGACGTTCCGCAACTAAACATATCTATTATGTGTGCAGACATACGAATGTAAACACGACTGACTGTGTACTGACGAATGTAAATCTAACATAAATAATTTTTTTGTCTCATTTGGAAACTACCTAAAACCAAGATCGCATTGGTCTTTAAATTTATCCACAATAATGACATATAAAGTAACGTAATTAATTTCAAAAACTACTTTTTCTACTTAACCTCAAAATAATAAGGAAAATTTACTTGTAAATTAAAACTTCTAACTCCATTATTTCATTTTTATAGTGTTCGGTCAAAATTATTTCTGTATAAAAACAATTTCTAATTAAAAAAAACCTAATATTTATTTTTAAATACCTAAAAAATATTGAATATATTTGGCGTTAATTTTGTAGAAATTCATTATTCACAATTAAATGAAACTACGTGATGTAGTATTATTTCTACTTTCTTTAAGTTCTTTATCGCGACCTAGGTTTCGTTGTATTATAATATATTCAGGTGGGCTATTAGCAAAGATCTCTGCTAATATCCCACCTGAAGATATTGTAATACAACGAAACTTAGGTCGTGGTGAAGAACTTAAAGAAAGTAGAAATAATACTACATCACGTAGTTTCATTTAATTGTACCTAAAAAATTACATCACAAGTAAATTGATAAGCGAAACCGATACAACGAAAAATAAAATGGTCCAAGTAAATATCCCCTTAATATCTTGTACGCACACGCGCGTACACAAAACAAATGACGAGGCGCATCTGGTCGCGACAGACTCGGTAGTCAATATCCTTAGTCAAACACAGGACTTCTTCCGGTGACCTTCTCCATAGATGACCCGCCCACTTTTTGACCCCTCAGTGGAATGAAGCGTTTGCAGAAAGATATTCGATTACCGTATATTTAGTGAGTAAATGCAACATAAAGACCAATCCGTTCACTATAATGTTAAATTATATTGACACACTGCTGTAATTACATTTTGTACAAAAAATGTTGTGGAGGTAAGGTGGAGTTTTATTAATCAAAAATTAATGACTTGTTTTAATTAATATTTATGATGCAATTACTTACAAGGGAAAAATATTAATAAATGCACAACTAAAGTAATTTCGTCTTCTATTTATATATTTACAAACATGCACACACACAACCAACGCATGCGCGCGCGCATACAAACGCACACGTACATATATACACACTCACATGCACACACACATACGTGTGTATTAATATACGTATAGTATATGTAATACTAGTGCAATTAAAAATCACTTGTACATTAATTAATCATGTGTAATCTGGCAAACTGTTTTTTTATGTATGTCATCTAGTTTGAAATATAAATAAAATTTTAATTTTGTACGAAAGCGTAATTGTTCATCCTATACAAAAGGGGCAATTAACAGTTTGGCAATATGCAACGTCTTGCCAAATGTAATGACAGCAGATTAATTGTCATGAAATTGTAATAGTGTAATATTTCCATAAAATGTTACAAGGGTAATTAGTAAACTCCAAACTTTATACTAAAACGTGAAAAGTTTCTTGTGTGCTGAACATTTTCATCGAACGTTATGTGTATAGAATTTTATAAGTTAAGAAGTTTATAAGTTCTTATCCATGCATAATACATAACATATTATTTCAATTTAACGATTTTTTTTTATACCGATATCAAATTGGACTCAAATATTACTAAACAAACATAACATGTGACACACTAGACTGGACGGGAATGGACCGGCTATTTGTTTTGTTGTACACTTAAATCAGTCGTATCAATTAGAACGGCGGCGTTTTTAAGATATTTGACAATTATAAATCCAAATTTAAGATACTTAATATTTACACCAGCTCTGGTTTGTAATAGGATTTATTGTATGTATTTACTTTTTGTAATAGTATGAAATAGAGAGACTTAGGTAATATCATTCCGATTTTTTTTTAATTTTCATAAAATGGCTCTCTTTGTTTCATTTCAAGTGATTATAACACTAGACTACAACACCGTCGAATTCCAATTTTTCTATTCATTTCTATTTAGGCATTATGTTACATGTGCCTTTCCCATATTGAATATTTCTATTACATTTTATCTGGAAAGATTAATTTTTCACGAGGTCTGTGTCTCACATTTCACTTACCTGTAAGTAGCTATATGGAGATATAAACATTTATAATATCTTTATTCTCCCTTACCTAGATCTGGGTTAAATTCGGCATATGTACTTGATATATATGGCAATAGAATTTGACCACAATAATTCATGAATATTAGGTTTTTTGTCGCACATTACCCTATGGAAATAAAAATTATTACCTATAAAGATTAGTTATTACAATTTTTGTTATTATAAATCAGAAATTCAACGCGGTCGCGCCAAGATGGTGAAAAGATCGAATTTGAAATGCTGTAAGGAAGAATATAAAAAATATTTGTTTAAAAAAAAGTAAACCGTTTTTTGTTTACTTTAATTGCTACACAAGTATTTAAATTTACAAGACGTTAGGTGGAAAAAAAAAGAAGCGTGTCGATAAAACAGAAAACCGATAAACATGTGTTATTATTGAATCAGGAAGGATTGAAAATGGAAGTCCAATATTCTTGATACAAATTATAAATTCCTTTTAGTATTAGAATGCGTGCCATAAATTTCAACCATCTCCAGATGTGTGTTTTTAATTTTTGTTTCAAGTACAATTATTTTGGAGAAGTTAAATTCGTGAATTTTTATTTTCAAGTGAATTGAAAAACAATCATGTCTACGATATTTTATTCCAATTTATTATTGATGCAAAATAAAAACCATTACACGTTTTAATTTGTAGAGATGGTTTTTGTTTACTTTGATAACGGTAGAACTTTATGATAGATATTTTGTTTATTAAGATACATTCCTTTTTAAAAATTATTTAGGTTGGTAGGAATGTAATGAGCCTTTTTTAGAGTTTCTATTTTTTTCTAGGAATTGATAGAACTATATAAAGTGCAACAATATAAAATGATGGAAGTAAACTGTATAAATATATGACAGATGCTACGGATCGCTTCAGTATTTACAAGAACGTGGGAGCGACAAGGGAGCATGCAGGGCGTTGCCTTGTTTAAAAGTTTCATTTAGATCATTCAGGAGTCGGAGCTGCTTGAAATATATGTGATACAAAAGGTGAAGATGGAGTATCTAATGCACCTGTAGGAATTTCATTTTATAGATTTGGAAAGGAGAATTTGATTTAAAAGATTATCCCCATAGCGGATGACCAGTGGAAGTTGACATAGACTAAAAGAATAAATTGAAAAAGATCCCCTCTTTACCTCACGTTACCTGGCAGCAGAGCTCAGTTGCAGTCATGTGTAAGCTAGGGGTAAGCATGTGTAAGCTAGGGGTTTGGATACCACATACCCTGACTACCGTTCAGTCAGATCAACATGCCACGATATGTATAAATCTTCTTTCCTGAGATGCACCCAACACTGGTTTCACCGGTTAGTAACTGCGGACAAAAAGTGGAATCTGTATGTAAATTATACGCAAAAGAGCTAACAGCCAAACGAACACTAAAAGCCAATACCGTCTCCAAAAACTGAACTTCGTCAAAATAATGTTTTCTTAGCTGTTTGGTCGAATTTAAAATGATTTTTTTGTTGGGCGCTGTAACCAGAAAATAACCACAATAAACTCAATTACTGATGTAATCGAAAAATCGTTAGAAAACAAAAATGTATAGTGCTGTCTGCTTGGATATAACGCAGGCATTTTATAGAGTTCGGCATGAAGGTCTACTGTACAAATTAAGATTACTTCTTCCTGATCACTACTATCCACTTTTAAAATCTTATCTGAATAATGGACACATTCGGGTTAAATACGAAGACTCAACAACATTATATAGTACAACAGCCACTTTTGTAGAAGATACGGCAATAATGGCAGCGGGAGAAACTGTGGAAGGTTCAACTAGAAAATTGAAATCTGCTCTCAACAAAGCACATGGACAAAAAAATGGAGCATTAAATTGAACGAATCCCAATCGACACATAAATTTTATATATTAAAAGGTAGCATAACAACCAGTCTTTATTAATGACACTCAATTACCATATGCTAACACCGTTAAATATCTTGGTATGACTATTGACGCCAAGCTTCGGTGGAAAGAACATATTAAGAAGAAATGCGATGAGCTTAACATCCAGTTCAGAAAAATGTGTTGGTTGCTTGGTCGTATTTCTGAGCTTTCAATATACAACAAGCTTATTTAGTATAAGCAAGTCCTACGCTGAATTTGAAGTTATGGAATACAAATGTGGGGCTGCGCCAGTAAGTATAATATCAAAGTTATACAAAGATTTCAAAACAAAGTGCTGAAGTGTGTAGTTAATGCGCCTTGGTATGTACGTAACTGTCAACTTCATCGTAATCTTGAGATTGAGGTGGTAAATTATTTTATTAGTAGATTTGCCAAAAGAGATTTTAAAACCACATTAATCTAGAAGTGTCCAGACTCTCAAATGGGCAAAATATTATTAGAAATATCAAAATAATAAAACCTTTTGAGCTTGCTAGACATTAGAACACTAAGCGATTCAAAGGAAAATCGTAATCTAGATAGCACATAGTATATTAATTTAGAAAAAATTAATTGTTAGTTATGTGATCAGTTTTAACAAAAATTTTAAATATATAAAAAAAAGAGAAAAGTAGACTCAACAATATACTGCAATTAATAAGACCGATTCCACATAGATATACAAAAATAACTTAAAAACCGTCAATAGTGTATTTCCTTCACGTTAACTCCCGACCGCACGTGGCTAAAGTCGTCCGCTAAAAGTTCCTGGATTTTCATTGGAAAATTCTATCGTATTCACTACATTCCCCTGGCTTAGCAGCAAAAGATTTTTGTTTATTTCGATCCCCAGAAGCACTAACATATTTATTTCAGCCCTTAAATAATCATATTTAGTAAAAAAAAGTTTGATGATAGAGCAGAGTCGTCAGATTTCCTTAATAAGTTTTCTGAGTCACAGCTCTGAAGTATTTACGCAAAAGGAATCTACACTTTACCTGCACATTAACAATGGGTTACAGATAACAATGGTGCTTATGCACAGGAGTAACTAACAATAAAGTATGAGTTAAAAAAGTTTGCTACCAACCTAATAAATAAAATATCATGATCATTAGTAATTTGAACAAAACATCGATAGATAAATTATGCTTTTAACGAAGATCATTTAATTTGTTTGCTGAACTTGACGGCTTATTTTTAATTTCTTAACTTTTTTCTTTTGTAGCATTAACGATTACATACATACATATATATATATATATATATATATATATACCTACAAAATATGTACAAAGTCCACGTTTTTTTTCTTTTTCACGTACATGTAAACCCACACACAGATAGATGAGTGCCACATTTCACAGTTTGAACTTTCACGTACTTGTAAACCCACACACAAACAGATTAGTGCTACATTTCACAGTTTGAACTTTTCACGTACATGTAAACCCACACACAAACAGATTAGTGCTACATTTCACAGTTTGAACTTTTCACGTACATGTAAACCCACACACAAACAGATTAGTGCTACATTTCACAGTTTGAACTTTTCACGTACATGTACAACCAAACATAAACAGATTAGTGCTACATTTCACTGTTTGAATTTTCACGTACATGTACATCCCCACACAAACAGATTAGTGCTACACTTCACAGTTTGAACTTTTCACGTACATATACAACCACACACAAACAGATGAATGCTACAATTCATATTTAGAAGTGTTCTATAAATGTATTTATGTTTCACAACGATATTGTACTATAAAAATTAGGACTAAGTACTAAATGCTTTTAAATTCCTGTTGAATGGTTATTTGAAGTCGGTTAAATTGTTTTTTCACAAAACTTTTATTTTTTTTGTTTTCAGTGCTTAACATTTATTATTACTCACCTACCTACTTACTATTAATTAGTTAATTAACACATCTGTTTACACTTTTACTTATTTTTCTACATATCTATAAATACCTTACTTGCCTTATGCCTAAATATGTACATGTATATGTGTACCTAGCTATTTTTATAGATTTACACTGGTGGTATACTTGGCCAAATAAAAGAAAAGGATCATCCAAATTAGTTGATAAATATCTTAAATACGAGATTAATTCACAAAAAACGCAGTCGAATTGAGAAGCTCTTAATTTTATAAAGTCAATTTAAATTAAGTAAGCAATCTTATTTTTACTAAGTCGGTTAAAAATAAGCAAATACGGTTGTACGTAAGGAAATAAGGCGTGCGTGCAGTAAAATGGTTACCTTTTTATGGACCATGTTGGGATGGAATGTAAGATGGTTCAAAACCACAAAAACCACAATTTATGATTTCATCTTGCTGAAAAAACTTTCCTTAAATGGTATAAAGGGTAATTTACTTCGTTATTTCATCTCCTATCTCAGCAGCAGGCAACAAGTAGCAAAAATGAACGGTTTTAAATCAACGTGTGGGGTCACTTTTTGTTGGACACCAGTACTTGTTTCAAACTTTACAAGTTCATGTTATATGTTGATAACCTCAAGATTTTTAACAAAATAGGAGATTCTACTGGTCACTGAATATATTAATAAACTAGATCCTTATTGGAATCTAAACAAGATATAAATAAGTCACAGTAAGTATAAATCCAACCGTTTTTTCTAAAAATATAATAATAGATTTATATATCTATGAGGTAGGTAGCCATTGTTTGAAGTCTGTTAATTGCATAGGCGATCTGTCTGTGATGTTTCATCGTAACTACGTTTTAATATGTATGTTAAGCAAATTACTAGTACCTTGCGTAATCTGTTTAACATGAGTGATGCTTAACATGCTTAACATGATGATATGTTCATGCTTTGCTGGCCCTTTCTTAAAACCACCAAATCCTTTCGGCAAATGATAATGTATTGGATCTTCTAAACAAATCTTATGCGGTCTCAATTTGAATATGCTGTTGCAGTCTGTCATCCATTGTATGGGACATATTCTGACATTATAAAATGGGTACAGAAACAATTTATATTTACATTGTAATATTACTTCAATACTGCCAAAGAAGATTATCGTAATGCATTGTACACTGTGTATCGTAATGCATTGTACATTGTGTGCCTTTTGCATTACCATCTATACATTCATGCCATTAATTAAGTCACTCAAGTTATTTATGATAATTTAAAATAATTATATTATAATAACAATAGAATATTACTTTATTAATTACAAACAGTTACAGACATTATTGTATGTATATGTTATCCCTGACAATAGTTTTTGTCATTTAAGCTGTCACATAAATCGATTCGATTAAATTTTTTTTATCCACAATTAAACGAAACTACGTGATGTAGTATTATTTCTACCATCTTGAATTTCTTTATCGCATTAGAGTCGTATTATACGCCAGGCAAGTTAGGGCATGTCGGATGTCTATAAAAATAATTTTGCTTGTAATGTAAATGGAAATTTTGAAGAAAATAGCCTGTTTTGTGTTGGCTTTGCCCCCGACTTCGCCCGTGTGTTATTTATTAGAAAAATGTAATTATTTCTTTTTAAATGTGTGTAGATTTAATTTAGGCGAGTTGTGTAATTTGCAAGTTAAATATTATTTTTGACATAATTTGCCAGATCTGAGTTTCAACATTTGCCGTGGTGTGGTACATCGCGCCGCTCGATTAATCTAATTTTATTTTTACATGTAGTCGAAGGTGTGTATACTGCACACATGTTCCGCTACCTGCAAAAATAAAATTAATAGTAACATGTTTACTTTTATTTGTGCGAAAAAAATTGACCTTTGAATTCGTTGCTTTGTTTCTGTAAATTATTGCATAATTATATGTAGTCTATTTTTAAATATTTATTTCAATTATTTATTTCTCATATCTGGAGAAAAAATAGGTACAAATCATATTGACATACAAAGAGTGAGATTTTTAGTAATTAGGTTAACTTGTATCCTATATTCCATCATCAAAATAACTTTGAACTTAGATAGATTCTTAAACTTATGTAAAAAATTGTATAACATTTTAAATGGCAAGAAATTTCAATACATTAAACTAAACTATATACCATATATAAACAATTGTCCCAAATTTTAAATACGTAAAATTTTCAAAAATCAATCTTCTATTCAGTATTCACGATGATCATCATCTGTAATGGAAGAAATAATAATAATATGAAAATAATAACAAATTGCAAATATTCGTATGATTGATTGCTTTTGTTGGTATAACGAGCTAGCAAATATGTCCAGAGAATCTAATGCTCCATTGTAATTATTACAAAGCCTGGTGTGTAGGGGGGTGCGGGCACCAGCATTGATGCGAATGGTAGCTAGGCAGAAAAGCGCGGTGCTATGGATTATACTCTCCCTAGCATACGAAAATGCAACTGACTCACTATACCAGCTCAATTGTAACGACTGTGACTGATATTATAAGAACTATTTCTCCGATTTCAACACGTTTTTCATGGAGAGTACGGTATTTAAATATGTGCAATGCATTACGATAATCTTCTTTGGCAGTATTGAAGTGATATTACAATGTGAATATAAATTATTTCTGTACCCATTTGATAATGTCAGAATATGTGACATAGAATGGATGTCAGACTGCAACAGCTTATTCAAATTGAGACTGCATAAGATTTGTTTAGAATATTCAATACATTATCATTTGCCGAAAGGATTTGGTGGTTCTTAAGAAAGGGCCAGCAAAGCATGAACATACGCGATCTGGATGTGATCGTAACTACGTTTTAATACTCATGTTAAGCAGATTACGCAAGGTACTGGTAATCTGCTTAACATAAGTATTAAAACGTAGTTACGATGAAACATCACAGCCAGATCGCCTATGCAATTAACAGGCTTCTAACAATGGCCACCTATCTTATAGATACATAAATCTATTATTATATTTTTAGAAAAAACGGTTGAATTTATACTTACTGTGACTTATTTATATCTTGTTTAAATTCTAATATGGATCTAGTTTATTAATATCTTCAGTGATCAGTAGAATCTCCTATTTTGTTAAAAATCTTGAGGTTATCAACATATAACATGAACTTGTAAAATTTTAAACAAGTTATGGTGTCCAACAAAAAGTAACCCCACACATTGATTTTAAACCGTTAATTATTGCTATTTGTTGCCTGCTGCTGAGATGGGAGATGAAATAACGAAGTAAATTACCCTTTATACCATTTAAGGAAAGTGTTTTCAACAAGATGAAATGATGAATTTTGTCAAATACTTTTTACAATCTGTGCAGATGGAGTCAATCTGTATATCACAATCCATAGATTTAGAAAGATGACGTGTATACAAAGACAGGTTGGTAAAAGTTCCTCGCTTTTATACAAGTCCATGCTACTCTCTAAAAATCTGTCGATGCAATGCAGGATGAACTGTCATGAACCACTTTGCATATTTTGGACAAAAGATGAATTGATGATTTTCGATAGATTATTTGCTGTGAGATTTGTATAGTGTTATAATGTGTGTAATTTTCCAGTATCCGGAAAATTAGTAAAATAAGTACGATTGACAAGTTTAATAATATAGCGATTGGAACAGAAATGGTATTTTGTGTGTTTTGTTGGAATATAGGTTTGATGTTGTCTGGAATAGCTCCATTATTGATATAATTTTACTTGAGAGCGTTACCCATTTAACTCTTTGGAAGCAGATGGAGGTTTTATTAGCATTTGTCTGAAAACTCTAATTGTGATATTGGCGTAGTTTATGCTAGGCTCGGCTAAGGCTTCACAAATAACCTTCGAATTTAGAGGTGGACTCTGCTCAAAGGTAGATCAGAAGAAATTAAAAATCATTTGGCATACCGTTTGAGCGTTGTTCGATTCATAACCTAGGAAAATCACTGAGGATGAAATATTTCCAACTTTTTAGGGATAAAACGTACGACTGGAAATTCTTTGTATTGTTATTATGACATTTTTCAGTTTTTGGACACAGTTACGAAAACATTACCGAAACATTTCCTTCAATTTGCCTCTTCATTTAGAAAATTTCAAGTAATCAGACAAATTGCCACATATTTTCCATTTTCTCAAGAATTTTTCTTTTTTTTTTTTAATTGGATCAGAGGACTGGGAATGTACCAAATCATATAATGCCCAAAGTTAATTGGAAATATTTCTGAACCAACAGATGATGACAGGGAGATCACTGATTTTCTTGTTAATATTTAATTTAAAT